>JAHQIW010002274.1:0-48388 GCA_019055375.1 Parelaphostrongylus tenuis | reverse complement strand
CCATACCGGTACCTTTACCCTCATTAATCTCATCGATAGCTTTAAGAATCGTTTAACCTTTTCTACAAAATGGCGGATCAGCACACGAAAAACATACTATTCAATAGGTATTTTGGAGTTGAAATTAATATGTTAGATAACTATATGCATAACTATCAATAAAAACGACGCAAAGATGTCAAAATATAAGCCTTTCATAAATTGTTAGGAATTTTTGCTTAACCTGATATTTAGTGACCTTTTTCGCCTTCTCATTGAGTTGTGAAAAAGCTTCAGTTTTACATATGCTGGTTTAAATCAGTCAGTTTAATGGCAAAAAATGTAAATTCCCAATATTTATTACCCGACTGAAAAGATTTTCCACTGTGTACTTGTCAGATCCAATGCATCCACATGTTGTAGACTGTCACGACTATTTCGCACATCCCTAAGCAAGGCTGACTGTTAGAGTAAATTTTGCTGAAATCTTAATACGCGCATAGTTTGCTCGAAATTGTCAAAAATATTTCGGCAATTCAAATAGATTTCCCAACTATATTATTTAACCACTGAAACTTCGTTGCGTTTTTTTTTTTTGTTATTCCTACATCTTGTACTGCATTCTGAATGCAGTTTTTCAAGACAAAGATAAGGAAAAGTTGTCTTTCGGAGCTAGTTCAGTGCTGGTTTCCCTTTTACATACTGTGCACTATGTTGCCTGATAGACTCATGTGATCTAAAATGTCTCAGATTTCCGAAAGGACCTGCAGAGAGTGCCACGCTAGATGCAAGTATCTTGACAAGGGTATAAAAGCGACTTTTCCAAGAAGTGAGTCACATGAGACTTGTAAAAATAGAATACTGCCCATGTCTACTCCTATAGAGGTTGGGCTCTGCTTCAGAAGTAATGACTTCGAAGCGCTCGCGAATCTGTTAGCCTAAAAGCTGGCTTTTAAAGCATTTTATAACCCTTCTATCCCCACCAAATTTTTTCTGTCTTGTAGCTCGAACAGTGGAACGGCGATCACAAGAAATTAGTACGCCGCATTTCTACTGATGAATGATTAGTGAATAATAAACTAATTCCAGCAGACATAGAAATTTGAACGATTAAACTTGGGTAGACTGGTCATAGTTAAAGTTGTAGAGAAAATGGCGAACAACATATCAAATATTTCCGTGGTATATCTGTAATTTCTCCAGTGATCTCTAATGGATTATTGAGTTGTCCGCTAAATTTTCATCGAACTACACGAGGTGTCATATTTTTGTATAGTTTCTGTTTTGTTGCTGGAGATTAACTGAAACCACATCTTATGTACTCCTGAACTTAGATGAGGCCCCGTATTCTCGGCGACTTGCGAAATACATGAAACCATACGCACAATTATACATGGTTGTTTTTGACGCGTAATTAAAGCTCCTTTTTAGCGTCACAAAATCGCCCACGTGACCTCGTATCTATCCGGATCGACGTATCCAATATTGAGCTCTATAGCTTGTGTAATATGTCATAAAAATAGACTAGGCTACATACAATGCATATATCGCTATTTATTTGTAATACACTACTGTTATGCATTGATATACACATTACCGCCTATATTCAAGTTGAAAATAATTGGCTTCAGCTTAATTTTTACTAGTAATTTTGCCACTATGCATGAACAACTGAAAGTAGACAAGTAGTGCTGCTGAAACATTGTTCCTGCATCAGGAATGTAAATATGTCTGAAGTGTTTGCTTCATTAGATGTCCATACGGTGGTGAAGGTGGAGGGGTGGGATGGAAGGGCATATCAATGTGAAGTCTCATTTGAGATCCGCCTCTGTCTGTGACAACTCATTATCTAATTTCCATCTTCTGGCTCCAACAATTGAACTGCCTTTTCCTGAACATGCCAAGAAAATTCTGGAATGTCTGTCTTTTTCAGAAACAACTAAATACTGATTCCTGTTCATCTCATTAATTCTGTGCTCTGCAGCTCTTGTTGTGGTGGAGTGAGGCAATAATTATTTCGTACCTGGCCGGATTATACTAATTCTCCCTGATCTCTCTGCATCCGATAATGATCGTCTTGTGATCGCACAGAACTCTCAAGCTAAGCTTCAACATGCGCATGAATTCGATTAAAGCTCACGAACTAATTCTACTTCACAGCTACATATTAGAACGAATCTCCCGCACGAATTACCCTCAGCTTCGAACGATCTGATTATGGTAAACACTTACTCCAGTATTCTGAGTTTTCTGAAAGTGCATCATTGTCAAATACGCAAGCATCCCACGTTCTCTTGGTTTTCAAAAACTTAATATCTTACTTTTTTGAAAGGTGTCTTCAATTTGCACCATCAACACCGGGAGTACCCAAAGACTCGAAATAACCAGTTTTTGGACCGCTCCTGCATCCCAGTAAACTACTCTTTGCGGAAGCATCTCTTGCAGGTACGACTGCTTATGATTTTACAACATACCTTTTTTGTCGTTCGGAAATTGCGTAGCTTTACGAGAATAGTTTTGCAACTTCTAGCTGTTTTTACGAATAATATGACTAAAAAAGACCAGCAACCTAGAATAGTTCAGTGAATCGTTATTACAGCAAACTCACTGAAATAAACTGTTTTATGAGAACATTAGCGACTGACCGTAAAACGAGTTTGAAAATAGGACTCTAAGCGATTTCGATATTACTTTAGCATTTTTCAGTGTATACCAATGGGACATTTTCTTCTACTGTGTCTTTTTAAAGCATACTTGATATGAGTGCATCATAACGTGAGGAAATTCCCTTGTGAACCACGGGTGATTACATGATATATACATAGAATGTCAAGTGATTTTGCTTGCGAATAACACGCAGACAACGATTATTGTTCCAAACGTGCTTCTTCCATTCTGCATTTTAGATGTAAAGAGTTCAAAAAGTATCATGCTAGATCGAATGTTTTGCTAAACACACACAAATAATCTCTTCGTTAATAAAAATCATGCCACTGATGCTAAATATATACGAACTAATCATTGGAAGTATCAAAAAAAATATTTTATAAAAGTTACTTCGAGAACAATAAAACAAACAGTGGAAATGTGTAGAAACACTGATAACTCGATAACGACACAACAGTGAGTAAAATACCAAAAATAAGGACCCATTTTGAAGTTGAATTAATTGCCGATCTCAGTGAGGAAAGACCCGTTGTTATACTGAAGATTCAGAGAGCGCTTCATACTGAAGATTCAGAGAGCGCTTCGTATATGTCTCAATATAGTTACCAATCTCCCTCTTGATAATTCTTAGACGACCATGGAAGTTTTCCATGGCTTCCCGGGAGAGATTAAATTGACGTAGTTCATCATCACACAGTTAATAAATCAGTACAGTTAAAACTATTTCGAACAACGTAGAAGTGTAAAAATCGGAGAAGGAAGACAGTCGTCAAGAAACAATGTTCCCCGTAGTAACCCGATCGTGAATCTACGCACAAATGGCTTTGCATAAGCTAGTTATACGGTTCAATCCGGTATGAGGGGACGTATGAATAACGGACCTCATTCGCTCGAAAGGAACTCTTCATAGGAGTGTTAGCAGCCATTCAAGAGCTGGGACTACGGGCTACATCACCACGTCGCCGGTTTTCGAAAAATCCTTTTTTGACTTATTACATAAAGAGATTCCTTACGTTGTGAACGCGCATATTTCTCGTCGCACAAAGCTATTTTTGGAACTATTAGTACTTGCTCGATAGCGAATCGTTGTCGATTCCAGAGCTGTGCTTATACGGTGAAAAGACTGTATCTCTGCAACGCAGTATGTAAAATAAGTTGAATCTGCAAGTGCGACTAAGGGGGTCTTTGTCCAAATCACGCAACGCTGGTAGACGTGGACACGTACCACTGACGCAATGGTCGATAGACGTTGCTCTGGTCTCACGACACCGCGTCATAGCACTTGACCGCCTCAGCCAGCGACTCGTGAAATGGCTATAGGCCCCCTTGATCGCACAGGTGAACTCAGCTTCTTTTAAGTGCTGCGTTGCACAGAAATGGTCTTTTCGGGATATAAGCACAACATTGGAATCAGCGTGGATTACGCTATCGAATGGCATCTAATAGTCTAAAGAAAGAGTTCTGTCCGGCGAGAAAGATGCGCGTCTGAGACATGGTTTTGTGTGGATTTACAGCGTTAAGAAAGAATGTTTTTAAAAACCACCAGCGTGCGGCTGTAAAATGAGGTCTCATCTTTGAATAGCTGCTAGCATTCCTATGAAAAGTTTCTGTCGAGCGATGAGGTCGGTTTTTCATTTTTTCACCATAACCAAATGGAACCGTTATTGAAAGCCAACATTGTAAAGCTTCAGCCGTGATCCTTCTTACTTTCATCAATAGATCTTATACAGCGGTTTCGCATGCAAGTGCACCTCTGTACAAACACGCACTATCACTCTAGTTCGCTTCATATTTGACAGCATGGTTCGGCTCTAAGATTTTAACAGATTTTCCATACTCATCTTCCCGACTTCACCATATCGGGGCTCTTTCGGGGTCACGGGAATGAGGTCAATTTTTATTTCTAGTATCTGATACCCACGGTACAGCTTGCGAGCTTTGAGCGAGAAAAGCTTGGTGCTTACGATCAACTTGCAAGTCTTTCCTGGAAGAACAGGCGAAGCTTCTTTGTTGATGCGGAGTGCTGACTGTCTTTCACGTACTTCCCATTAGCTTGATTGCAGGCTTCTGGCTAGTAGGATTCATGATAAAGTTTTATTAAATCGACGCAGCAAAAACAAGAAGTCCACCTCCTGAAACTCGCGTCTCTGGGAAGCCCATATTAGCTTTTGCTTCTTGTTTATTCCCTCTTTCGCCTGGGAAAACGCCACATGTCCTTGGGACTAAGCTAAGATCACTCAGAGGGGGAGATACTTCAAATAGGAAAAGCAGGAGTAGAGTACAAGAAACGAAAGTAAGTTTCTTATAGAACAACCGGATACAAAAGTGAAGGCACGTGTTTGTAGTGTCACCACTCAGATATAATCGAAACGACAAATGCTTCGTAAATAACAGAACGGTACTCGCACACGTCATCATATCTCCAACATTGGACTGCTACCACCACAACAACATTGGGGAAAGAAACAACATAATCTGGGACTTACAAGAATTGTGCTAAGGATTCATTTGAATGTATGGTATTTCAAATGATGTATGACACAGTTTGAACGACCGTCAACCATCTAATTTAGAGGTGACTTATGCAAATAGAACCGTCCCATAAAAGTTACATAGAGGTTGAGTTTCAAAGCACAATTTATAGGGATTGTTGCTAAAAAGTAGTATTAAGACTTCAAAATTTTCCTAAAGCGTATCCATCAGCTGCAGATGGCGCTCATACAACAGATCAGACAGTTTTTCTCAAAAATCTTGACAATACTCTCGCTTTGCCTTGCTGCATTGTGTTAAAATACATATTTGAGAGAAAAGTAAATCTGACACCATTAAAAGCTACCCACAACAGAGTGTTCACAAAATTACGTGCTCTCGAATTGAAAGAGTACTTTGAAGAGAACCCACTAATTAAAACTGTAGCTTCTACAAGATCAGTAGTGCGTGAAAAAAGCAAGATATTGGAAGAGAAACCACAAAGAGTAAAGATATAGAAAGATTTACCATCCAATTCATGTTCCTGGTAAACAGTTCGGCGTATAATACCATATACCAGCCACAATCGCTTTCATTTTCCTGACATGGGAGAGATTCGCATCGAACGAGTCTAAACCATCAAGGATCAGAGGAGTGCTTAAGGCATCATAACAATGTATACAAAATTAACCTTTACTCCGTCTGCCATTTTGCGCTGGCTTGAAGGGTTACGAGGAGCCGAGATAATAACTTTTCAATGGTTGAAGAGAAAGTACTAACTTATATATCCACCTATTCTGTTTTACGAGCAAATTTTATTTCATCGTGCTGTCGCCCGCTTTCTAAAGTGGATCGCCTTAATCTTCGCAAGCCGTTCGAACATTGCGGATGCGCATGCGCACGTATATCGCTTTTGCTAGACGCCGCAGAAAAACTCATATCCAGACACATTGGGTTTTGATGAGAGCTGTTCTCGGAGATGAGAAAATAATAAATACAAATACCAAACTAGCCTTAGTTCTTGTAGTTCACGCTGTTTCCCAGCCATAGCAAGCGCTTCTCTCATGGCGATACGAAAATGGCGATGAACAGTATTCGCAGCTATCGTTAGTGTTTTCCTGAGACAACAGAATGTTAGAGAATTAATGGTCAACCAAACGAAAAAAAGGTAATTGCGTCTCACTTGCACTTTTGGTCATCGAATTTGCTGTCCATCACAATGAGTCGTACAGTGAACGTATTCTGAATAGGATTAAAGTGCATCTACAGATACTGCGTACGATCCGAAAACCTAATGATGACAAGGCTATCTCTTATTTTCCGCAATTTATTTTACTTGAACCATGTGCACATTTTATTGTGGTGATTTTGACATTGAATACGAACACCGGTTCTACACCCTCTACGTATTTCTTTCTAGTTGAATGGCTTCAATAGAATCCCTGTACCACAACCAACTGCCACCTCCAAAGTAACTTCGGTGTGACCATGCATAAGTGACTGTGGCCTCCCACCAGGAAACCAGAGATCTCTTGATCCACACAACTGCTTCCGACGTATATCTCTTTTCATTTACACCAAGAAATTCTGCGCAAAAAGGCCAATTCTTTGGAAAATACTGTACATCTGCTAATAGCAGAAATCGCAACAAAGATTAAAACTAAACAAATATTTCGAGTATGAAATTTTGTTGTGCCTACATATAAAGACCAGGAAAGCCCGTTTGATTGCCTTCTTGGAAACAGTGGGAACGAGGAAGTCGCTAGCAAAGCCGACAGTAATATAGTGAACAATGAACTCAATACGGTACTTGCACCGAGAATAGTGACTCGCGAAATCAAAAACACTGTACTGCGTAAGATGGGAAATAGTCGGCAAGTACCCTCACAACAGCTGTTTCTTCACTATTGTAAAGCAACTAGTCGCCCAAATCTGACGTATAGTATGCTCAGTTATACATTTAGAATCCTACCCTATTTTTTAATGACGATGTCTTCAAGACGACATATTGTTCAAGTGCAAGCCATCCGACTTCTACGAACTGCACATCACGGTCGTTGAAAGTTTATTGTAAAATAGGCAACTATTTACAAGGAGAAGAAGCTCTCAGCCTTATAAGATACGCGACAAGAACGTGTGTTGTGTGGGGATTCAATCCGATCGGCCGATACACGAGGACTGTTGCGATCGCTCAGTATATTACTAGTGTTGTTGCTGCCGAGAACGTGTTTGCCACCACGCATGAGTGTTACTTGTGTAATCAGAGCTCTGTGTACATCAGCATCATCGAAACAGCAACAAACGCCAACAACAATGAAAAATGTTCCCAGCAAGTAGTGGGTATGTGACACAATGAGTAAGTGACATATAAAGACGGTAATGACAGCTGTTGAAGGGAGTGAGCTATGGTAGAGACAGAATGGGTTACCATGGCAGGGAATGAGTTACGGTAGGGACTGCCTATATACTGCGATGTGTGAGATGACAAATTGAGGGCTTGGTGATTCCCTGGATGTCGTTCCGGAACATTTGGCGTTTGACGTAGCACTGTTGACGGTGGCGGCTGCATCCCAAACGAGCGTAAGTGTCCGAATGATCCGGAAGTAAATATCACGAGCTATATACTGTGGAAGAGGAGTCGTATGCCACCTGTGGGCGAGCTCGCTGGGTTATTGCTGAGACGTCGCCTTGCGTTCGCCTATGGCAGTGACTCGGTAATGAGACGATTGTAGGTCGGTAAACAAGTCTAGGACATCGCTATACGTTAGCTCTTAGCGATATCCTTGGAATATAACGATACGTGCTAGTTATTTAGGAATTATTCAGAGTATGTAAATAGATACTTAGATACTTAGGTGCTTCGTCATCACTAGTTGTGCGGGCCCACAGCACATATTCCAAATGGTATGCAGATGGTCGCGCTTATGATAAACCTTGGTTTCCGATGCAACCTTGCAAGAGCTTCTTCAGGTTTTCATGATGTCTTTTCAAGGATGGGTTTGGCGACAGATCCTCGGCCGGCTTCCTACTAGTGATTGGAGATGGTGTTACACAGAAATCAAAAGCAGAGGTAGGAAAGAAAATAACTGACCGCTCAAGCATGATGTAGAAACCGAAATATGAATGAAAATAGAATATAGAAATAGAAGAAAAGAAATAAGAATATGTAAATCACTGTGCTTTGTTAGGTTATTAGAAAAGTTCTGGCATTAGAGGCACGGCAACAGTAAGCATCATATTTGCTGAGCAGAAGTTATTGAAAGTGCATGGTTTTGGTATTGTTCAATCGAGCAATTTCTTGTCAACATTCTGGTGTACAACTTGCCTATATTTGCTTCAAAATAGAGCTGTCTTGGGACAAACTCGCCTGCTACTTCTACACTAATGACGCGGAGGGGAAAGTTCCAGTTGAGTAGCATGCAATATTAATAGAGTTGGGGCGGTGATACGATTGCAAAATGGAGAGCTGTATGAAGGATCAATCGCGCTTGTCGCATACAGGAACTCCATTAATTTTATACGTCACTTCTTCAACACTTTCCCCCACGTGCTATTCGTGTATGAGTACAACCGAATTTGTTCCCAGGGCAGCTCCATCTTGACGCAAGTAAAGGCATGCTGTATATCAAATGGTTTCCAAAAAAAAAAACGCTCAATTGAACTATGCGAAGATCATGCACTTTTAATTACTTCGGTTTTTCAAATTTAGCGATCATCGCTCTATGCCATAACTTATGGAATGCCCTTCCATATAGAAAATTGGTGAGTTTGTCGACAGCGCGCAAAAAAAGTTGGAATTACGTTCATTCACCACTATGTCGCTTTCCTATTGAAAATTAGAGCATGCGATCTTTCGTAACACTGACGTGCTCCCACAAAAATTGCATATGATACATACACAAGCTAAAGTAATATCCCCAATAACTACTCTTCTTTGTTTGAAACTTGCGCTTGGTTGACCTCTCCTTCAAAAACGATTGCAGAAGCTTCAGCAATTTTGACTTCCCCATAGAAGCTGAACTGCTCATATGTTGGTGTCACTGGCTTGTTGCTACACTAAATGAATGATTGATCTAATCTCCAATCTTCTGATTTAAATCCACAGTGATGTTATTAGGAGCGATGGCCGAGCGACTAGTGATTGTCGGAGCGACTCGATGCATAGTTGTTCCCCACGTTACTGAACACTCCGGTAATCAACGAACGCCCTACAGACAGCGGTAGCCTAGCTTTCTTCAAAAATTGTAAGGAGATGTGCTCAATCAGTGTTCTACGACGACCGTAAAGAGAACAGTTTCTCAACCAAGCGATGAACGTGAGACGACGATTTTACTGCTAGAAGTATCCAGAACCGCAGAGTAAGAAATTGAGGTACAGGTCAAATAAAGTGACATTGTAAAGTAAAGTATAATGTCATTTGCATAACATCTTTCTTATGTTCACGTAGTGTCGGTAAGAACCTGTGCAACATTTTGCTCCCACTTCACATGGGACATTATGTTTCTGATATCATAGATACATTCTGAAATTGTTTCAGAAATAGTAAACAATGATCTTTCGCTATTAAATCAATAAGTTATTGTGGAATATGATGATTTGTGGATAGAAATATGGATAAAAGTGCGAACAAAATATCTCTAAAGTAACGGTTAACAATTGTGTGGAAAGTTACAGTTATCATACCTCGTCATCACGTGACAGCCACTGCAAAATAGCCAGAAACCTGAAAAATGCGTATAAACACATAATCTAGTTGGTAAGCCAGCTTAAATCAAACATAAACTCAATGAAGTAAAAATATCCATATTACCAGTGATCCACCCAATGGATAGGTATGATTGACACTTCATAATCCAATAACTTCCGGAAAGAAGGCGGCATCTCCTGGGACTTTCGCCTCCATGCAAATAATGGTGCCTGCATTGAAAATGCTTTAGACTCTAAGTAATGGACTCTTAAACAGAAAACGAAAGCGCAAATCATCTCACGGCTTCTTCGCCTAGATTCCCATTCTTCGAATCTCGTGCGCGGCATCGATTCATTATAAAATCGTAACACATCGCTATCATGGAAACAGACCTTGCTCCTACTAAAATACATGGCTGTAAGCAATCAAGAAGCCTCTCTCGAATGGATATTATTACAAAAATGGTGGTAGACTCATGAAGATTTTTTATAGATCAACACCAGTGAACAGTGAAACGTACTTTGCCCAATCTGCACTATGCAATACTTTCGGTATGTAATGCACTATACAGAAGCTGGCCAGTGGTCCATAAAGATATGCACCCTTTTGGATGCTTTTCCTCACGTGGTCCAGATGTACCTGGACACCGTCATCGAATTTTAGAACATCGGGATCATCCTTAAAAATGTTTGCTTTCGTAACTATGAAGACTTTGATTTTTTAAAATTCCTTCAACAGTAGAGCATAACACTCTCGATACCACAGGCCCCCTATCTCTAACTGCCAGTCTGCGCCTCTGCTTACTGGAACTGCTGTAGTAGCTGCGCGCCCTGATACAGATCTGCCAGTTATCAGAAACGCTTAATCGATATGATTATTACTTGTTACTACTTATTTAACTAATCTAACGACATATACAATTAGATCTTTACGGCACTCGACGAAAAGTTACTATTTGATGGAAATTTTGACAACTTTCCACATTTGTAAAGATACTTCCAAAATGTATTAATATCTGAAGTGCATCGTAGAACATAATTTTATTGCGATTTGATCGGAAAAATTATCCATTCAGGCAATGCCTATGTGCTTGGTGATAGCTATAATCCATCGATCGGAAAGAATGGTGCAAACCATGATCTCAAGTGGTTTTGACTGGACGTGTTCCCCGCCCTTACTCTCACTATCGGTGATCAGTGGGGCCGTAGCTCTGATAAAGTGGGTTAGACTGCCGAATCATACGTAAGCCACTGACATACCAACTTTGAAAATGTTTAGAACAATCTACTGAACAAATTTGATTCTTCGGCAAACAACTGCTTACTTTTCTGTGCAGTAGGTGCACCGGCGTCATTTTAGAGATCAATGGTTTTACTGTGGTCTTTTTCAATAATTCTTTATCTTCCACTGATCACAAAACTCCCTTTAATACGGCACGAGGATGAATCTTACTAGAAAACTACAGTATTGTCATTGAAGCGTGCCCTGCCGGTAAACTGTTTGACCGCAGCTCTTGAAAGGAGGAAGATCAACGCGGTACCGAAAGTGTTAAAAATGAATTCACAAATTTGTGTTGCGATAAAAAAGCAAATCTAATGCTGTAGAGTACTAGAGGTGCACTATGGAACGCTACGAAACATCGTGATAGATCATTATGAATTAGCATATGAAATTCATGCTATCCAACCGTTGATTCGTGACCTCTAAAACATTCAATCAATCCATCCTCATATTGGAAGAAAAATGAAAATTTACCTTGCTTTTGCTAGAGTTGCCATTAGCGAAGAGAGTACCGCTACTTTCATGATGAGCCGTGGAATTATTTTCGTCTTCTGGTATGAAATGGGATTAAATATCGGATATTCACTTTTTAGGTGAAATAAACGGATTTTAAGATTAATTCTAGATTTTCAGTTGAGTCATATCCATACAAACCAGCATGCTGTCCACCTTCACAGTTCCATTACACCACAGCACCTTAGACATAAAATTAATTTCAGTCCATTACTCTCTTTTCCACTACCAACATATTTCTAGCACAGTTCCCTTGCGAGCGGAATCGCTTCCTTGGAAAACTATTTTGAGAACTCTCTACAAAAGGAGCTTCTTCATATTTTCTTTCCTTCTCAACGTCGGAATAATTTGTGAAATAATTTCCATGGTCTGTGAGACTAGCAACACATTTGCTTCAAACACTGTAATTTTGTACTGATTTGTTTCCAAAAAAGGTTTTCCAAGGAGCCTTTTTTGCTGAGTAAAGACTTCTTGTTAGACTATGAAGAGTTAGTCAAAGGTTCAGATCTTTCTAGATCTCAAAATGTATTTGCCTTCTAACGAAAGGCCTTCATACATCACTATGGCGTTAATAATAATATTGCATTTCATACGCGACACGCATTATCGTATGTATTTTTCGCTTAACAGAGCTCTTTTTCTAGACCATTAGTTATTACTCGATAGCGTAAATCTCCGCGACTTTAACACTGCACTCATTTTTCAAAAAACTCTTAATGCGCTGTAGCAGAATAAGTGGAATTAATTGTGCACACGCATAATTTTCGCAGGACAGCGCTCTTCTTCAGACTATTAGTAGTCATTAGATAGCGTAAGATTTGACTATTCCAACTATGCTCATTCTCTAGAGAAACTGCCGCACTCCGTGTAGAAGGGAAATAAGACCGAACTTCAAACAGGCCGCGCGTACCCTGTCGGCTAGGATGCGCGAGCGGCCGTAAATCAATCCGCGATCAAGCAGTCGCGGAGAGCGATAAACATATGACGGGAGATTTTTCTTACTCAATTCACGTTTTTTCCTGCCTTGAAAGGAAAACTTCAGGTAAGACATATTACAACCATACTCCAAGATTTTTTCTACACGTTTATTTGCTTTTGTGGATATGCTAATGCTTCTAAGTTTTACAGCATGCTGTTAATTCTGTACCGTGGACCTATCAGCTGCTGTGCCATTGTATAATTTGATAGCATCATTTGATGATACAGCAGTGGGAATGTCGGCGGTAAAAAGTCCGCACATGGAGTCCGTTGAATTGTTCTTTCATCTACTGACCACTAGCGATCAAACAGATGTAAGTTATTGCATTCCAAGGCATATGTAAGTCAAAGGGTACAAAGAACAAATGTTGAGCTCGAGAGCTATTAGCTGGTGACGCCACTGTTCAGCATTATCCTTAGTACATGGAACAGATGAGCGCACTGCTGTTGTTGATGATTTAGTATAAAGAACTGAGCAGAATTATAGGTATTATTACCATCATTTCTGGGAGAGCACCGTGCGGTTTTCGGACGCTTTCGAGCGATAGCCGTTGATTGAGTGGAGTCGTACCTACGACCAGATCTCAGAGACATCTAAAAAGAGCATCTATTGGCACTCTGTTATATACCTGATAAATCTGTCACGCAATTGAGGAGGACGCAGTTGCAACGAAAATTCACGAAAACGTATGTCTCATACAATACATTTTCTGATGATGTCAAAAATGCGATGAGGAAAAAAAATTAGTACTTATAGGTTGAACGGCGATAAATGAATAGTCGACTTCATTTGCTGGGCAAAAATATCTCATAGGAGTGTTAGTAATCATTCGAAAGCTTCAATATCTAGCAAAAGCCGTACCTAGAAATTTTTCGAAGAAGCTATTTTATAATGCTGTAGCATTCGTAGTGAAATTATGTTTCACACCCTCCGCGTGCGTTCATTGTTCTCACACATAAAATCCATGGTAAACGCGAAAGGCATATGAACGTGTAGGAGAAGTTTGATAGTATGCGAGTCAATAGTTTTCATGTGGAGCTTCTTTCAAAAAGGAAAAGAAATTACCAACCAAATAATAAGTTGCACTCCACATGTCTAACGCGTCGTGGATATCGATCGACCGCCACGCCCCCTAGCACGCGGGTTGCCCGTACACAAGCTCGCCGAATATGTGAAATTCGATCTTGTTTTTCCCTGCTACGCCTCAGTGAAACGATCTTCTCAGCAAAGAAGCCATAGCTTTAGAATCGTTGAAACTTACGCTAACGAATGAGTATAGTCTATAGAAAGAGCTCTGTCCGCCGAGGTGCAAAACACAGATGTTTTCGTTCTTCGAGACTTGTGCAGTCGAGGGAGTGCTAGCAGTCTAAGGAAAGAATCTTGTCCAATGAAATGAAGCTAGATAAGAAAAAGATCGAGTAGTAGTGTGAAACATCGTTTTAATACGGATTTAACAGCGTTATAAAAGGGTGCTACAAAAAACCGGCCACGTACGGCTCTTGTGAGAAATTCAAGACTTCGAATGATTACTAACACACCTATGAAAAATTCTTGTCTAGCTCATGAGGTCGAATATTCATTTGTCGCCATCTAACATATAAGCGCCAAAAAATCTAAGTTGGTACAGACACTTCTACGCAACCTTTACTACAACAGCAAGGATAAAACTCGACAATGAAGTTATATTGAGACGAACACAGAAAAAAATTCTAAAGTTGTTACTACTGATCACATGACTTCCATAACACCTCTGTGACTTCTCCACTGGAAAAGAAAAATGAACAAGCTACGTATATGAAATCCAAGTTATTCGATGGAAAGCTGTTTTGTGATCAGTTAGGTTAACCGGCAGGAAACGAAGAAATGATCTCTTCGTTGGATAAGACTTATACATAAGAGTGTTGAAAACGATTCGAAAGTTTAACTCTCGAGGGAATGTTGTGCATGCTCGATTTTTGAAAAGGCCTTTTGTAGCATTGTAGCACTCAAAACATAATTATCTCTCATCTCGCCGTCAGCATTTATCTTCAGCACGCTCAAAATTCGCCGGAACCACGAAAAGCATGTGAACGTGTACAAAAAATCTCGTAGTATAAGAGTCATAGCTCTGAAGAGCATATGGAATTATTTTTATTCCATCCTTTAGCGATGGTAAGATCTCATGAATATACCCAGTAATGTAGAGTGATGTACCAAACTTTAGCGTCAGGCTGGCGGTTGACAGCCGTTGAAAGACGTTAGAAAAAAGATGGTTGGATTGTACATACATATACACATATATATCCATATATATACACATATATACATATATATACGCATATATATATGTGCATGCATACGTACATATGCACGAATACATAAAGTTATATATACATGCATACATATGAACATGTTTGTATATGCATGTATATACACATGCAGGTAGATGTATATATTTACATGAGACGTAAAATATACAAATGTGCATAATCGTGGTATAATAGGAGAATCTACGCAGAAATGTACTATGTATATTATACTTATGAACACATAAAAATTGAGGAGACCATTTTCCACGCCCATATAAACATATACATATGCGTGCGCATGTCGTATAGAGATATATACGCATGAAATGCACATACATATATACATTTATATACGTATATAGACAAAAAAAAACGAAGACACTTTGATGAGGAATTCAAATTCGATAAAAGCGCACCGTTGCGACTTGTCTGCAATTTTGCGAATGAGGAATACAAGCGTCGTGAGTGCAAGACGGGTGCAGCACGGTGTGGGCGGAACAGGGCGGGACTAGGAGGGGCGGAGCGATGATGAAAAGACCAATAACTCCAGCCACTGGCAATACCGTAGACAATCGATAACTCGCCTTCCATCAAGGTATGTTGAGTGCTCTACAAAACTTTGTTCCGCTGGCTGGAGATGAACGTGCATCCCATTCTCCCCGCTGTGTGAGCTAACCGCTGTGCTATCGAACTACTCTGCTATAACTTGTAATCACTTAATACAGTTAGTTGTCGGTAAGACTGAGAACGAGGACAGATCGGGTCCAATCAATTCGACTCTGAAAACGGTGATGAAGTTAAAGCTTGAACCGAGTGAAAGCTTCACCAACTTCGTGTTTGCCTGAGAAGTCCATGAAAATATGAACTTCGTTCCTCAGAATGTGTCTAGGTTAAGGAGCTCATGTGACGCAGTGGCTAGAGATGCTCTGCGTCGCACACGAGGTCGTCGGTTCCATCTCGTGCTCATGGCTCAGCAAACCAATCATCTCTCTGGGGTCGCTGAATTGGCACCAGACTGGTTAGCAATCAATCGATGACGTAAGATTCAAAGATTTTATGATGTGCTGGATTTCAGGAAACAAGATTTTTCTGCAGTGAAACAGGGAGAATGGAATGATACACGAGAGCGTGTTTTTTTTGGCTAATCTAAGGGATAGAGAGGTGAGAGAAGGAGAGGAGGAGGGGAGGGGAAGAGGGGGAGGGAGGGAAGAGGGGGGGGGGGGGAGCGTCGGCTGAGGCAGACACTTCAAGTTTCAAACCGGCCGTTGATCGATTGGATCTTCCGCGGACCATAGCGAAGTCCGATTTTCGCTCTTCTGTCAGGAGCTGTTTCGCCGCTTTGGAAGAAACTCCACGATAAATGTCTAACTCTGGAAGATCTCCTCGATAAGTTCATTTGCTTTTCATCCTTCCACCGAAATAATAGTTGGAAACGTTTAAACATCGTATAGAAAGCGGTGAGATGCGAATCGATGGCGAAGACTGGGATTTCAAACATGTGGGATCTTTCAGATATGAAGATAGTCAAATGGTCGTGTAATGAATGCCGAAGCAAAAAAGAGAGGAAAAGAGGAAAGGGAAAGAAAAGGAAGAAAAAAGAAAAAGAGAAGAAAGGATGAGAAAGCGCTCGGATTGCGGAAAAAAGAGCCAGCCACCAGAAGGCGCTCACGCGAAATGACGAATGACGTGAAGCCACTCGGCGCGAAATCGAAAATCAGTCAATAACGAGCCGGACTTGATCTACACTCAGCGCGTTATGATCTACCTATGGACAAAGATTCGAGATCCGGTGAGTGGATGTAAACATCACAACACTGAGCTATATATCTCATATCAGCCACATAAAATTGTAAAGTCAATTTGTTTAACTACAAAAGAAAGTTTACTTATGAAGGCCTGGAAGAGATTCACAATGAATGACGTCACTCCTCCCCACCCCCTACCCCTCCTACCGTATCCAACAGTGTACGCCCCATAGTGATTAAATGGGAGCAACAGTACTGAGGAAACAATTTCACTTTTTTCAAAGTCCGATCGTGATTTCAGATCAACATTTTTTTCTTAAAATTGATAGCGATGAGGCTAAAGCTCTTGGCACTGATCAATCCCTGAGAGATGGGCCAGTCAGAACTACTATTCTCCCAGACAAGTCTGATACTGTTTCGCGGAACCTCGAGCGGTGTAAAGCATCTTGGTCTGAAGACCCTCATTCGAACCATCGACCACATGTGTGTCGCGCAGCACCTCTAACCAATGCGCCATGTGCGCTCCTTTTTGATTGTTTTCAGAATTATTCAACGACTTTTAAGATATTATAAACTACTCCATGATGGAAGCGATGATATTGTGATGGAATTTTGTCGGCATTTTCTCAGTCAAATACTGGCGAATCAAGGCCGTTCCGAAAAGAAACGATCACACATTGGTCCTGGACATCGCATTGAAATTATTATCGATTTCGTAATCAGAGATCATTTTCAAAGCGTACAACTAAATTTTTGCGATATACGTTCTCTTCCTTGGCCTACGAATTTGAAAAGTGCTCAAAAACGCTTAACGTGCTCAAAATAATTTGTTTTGAAAGTCAGTTGCACGACCGCGTATTCATAAAGTACTACCAGCAGTCTCAAGAGGGTTGACAAGTAACTACACTATACCGCACGGGCACTATGATGTTCGTAGGTACGGTAATTACAGACAATTCAGACCACGTTCTAGCTCGTTAAGCTTCTCTAAACTATATTCTCTATTTTATGGACCGAAAAAAGAGCGACAACCTCAGAAAATTAGTTCGTTAAGTGATTACTGCTTTTTCATCTAGTATTAATCCAAATTTCTTTTGTTCTTATTGCATTTTTCGCAATGTTATGATGTTTCATTAATTCTTAAGAGAATCAAATCGTGAGCAAAAACATGGCCTCAGGCGGGAATCGAGCCCTCGCTGCATCCTATCCCGGGGACGACGTGTGTTCTACCACTACACAGTAAAAACACAGAAAACATTAAGAAAACAACAGTAAAAACACCAAAACAACTGTAAAAGAAGAGGCAGTAAAAACAATAGAAATTTGGATTATTTTTTGTCACGATGACTGTAGGCAAGTTGTAAACTAGAATGTTCTGAAGGAAATGCGCAATTGAACGATATTAAAAGAAGTTTTCTTAGAAAGTGTTAATAATCATTCGAGAGCTTGAATTCGAAACTAGTGCTGTAGGTGGCCGGTTTTTCTAAAAGACTTTTATAACGCTGTCAAATTCATAATAAAATTATGTTTCATACGTGCACATGTGTTACCAAACGGAAAAATACCCGCTAACAGAGTTTGATATTAGATCGTTCAAGGCGCAAAGGAAGACTGACATATTTCTGATGAGTTCAATGGAAAATTCTGTCACTCTATCGCTAAAAGACAAAAAGAAAAACCATGAAAATACACATGAACGCAAAAATGACGTCGTTAGCCAAAAATGAACCGCGGGTACTAAGAAATCTGATGGATTTTCTTAACGAAACTGAAGCATAAAAAGTAGGAAAAAAGGAGAGAGAAGGAAAAAATAGGATAATAAAACAAAGACGAGAAAAAATAGCACAAAAAAGGAGACGCAGGTCGTTTCCCTACAAGGTTCAAGATTTCTCTTATAACCGCGAATTATTTCACGCGAATTATTTCAATACTTAGCTGCGGGTCTTGCAGCGAAGAGTGGCTGTGGTCGGCGGCTAATTGGAGCACAGTAGGTGAAGTCGTTAGACACGCCCGTGGGTCCACGGAAGTCAGCCGACTCGTCGATAGAGACGCTTTGTGAATAACGGATTGTTTGTCGAGTACGTCACGTGCTAAAAGTCGACTATCACGATGAACAAGATAACAACAAGAATGCAGAACGTTTTGGAATCACACTACTCGTATCGACCTACGATTATCTTCAATGACCCTTTAGGGACCAAACGGCTCCTTTCGTGTCGTGCCGCGCGACGTCAAAACACTCAGGTACTGTGACTGCGACATCCCCTTCACCTCCGTGAATTTGTAATGACGCAGATCGCAATGGAAGTAGAGGAAATCATTAAGTAAACTGAGGTTCTGAGAGCACATTCTCATCGTGAAATGATGGAATTTGGCTGAAAAGGATTTTACAGAGATAATTTTAGGCTAGAAAAATATCTATAAGTTCCATATTCCTTCTGAATTTCTCATATTTCAGCGAAAACCGTGAAGATCAATATGACAGGCCACAAATATTAGGCTGGTGCAAAAGTAATAGCGAATTTAACCAGCGAAATTTCGAATGATTATAACGTGTCAAGCACATCTTTATTTTCAAAATAGGAACCATTATAATCAAGTCATTCGTTTCCATTTGACAAGCAATTCCCACTACCGACTATCTATTCGAGTATTAATTTAAATACGACGCTGTGAAATGGGTACGTTAGGTATCAACAGACAGAAACTATGAATTGCGTGGAGAGATTGGTTGGAATAAAATGAAGGAAAAAATTAGGAAAAGAGACGAAATTGAAACTTCATACTTTCTAATCGACGGAACGCTTTTATACGATTGTCAATAATTCTTAGATGTAAAGAGTTCTTACGAGATCTACTCCGACTAGAACTACTCTTAACACGTGTTACGGCGATTTCGCAATATCTTCCGCTCTACGATGTCCATTCTAGACATAAAATCTTCACTAGACGAGAGAAAACCTCTGATTCGTCGCTTGAAAATTCGACATGAAACCAAGCATCAGTACAGACACATTTTGAGGTCAAACAACATGATACTCGTCTTCGCTTGGGATAAACTCAACAGAAAGTACGAGTGCTTCTCTCGTCTCACATAATATGAGGATATTCAACCCTTAGACAATGATATGATCTTTACAAAAGTCGGGCGCTGTCAAACAATCTCATCATTCCTCTTTAAAATAGCATATCTCGGTTCACAGTGAGATTTCGTATTATTATTTAATGTACTCCATCTTTGACATCTGTTGTGTGGTCCCAACACTTCTCACTTCCTATTCATCTCGCACCAACGATACTCCAAGGTCTTCCAGCTTCGGTATGTTAGTTCGGCTCTGCTTCATGGCGTTCCCCGGATTCAATGTCGACATTTCGATTTAAGTTCATTTCGTCGATTTAAGTTCCGTCCGACGTCCAACGTCTCGCACATCACTCAACATAATACGATAGATGCTTGTAACATCATACAGCCGCTGATTGCGGTTGAATAAAAAAATTATTCTAACTTATCATGCAATGTGAATGACTTTTCACATCATACTGTAGGATTAGGACTTGTCGTCTCGCTTACTTCCTTATCCACAGACTTTAGTCGTAGCTGTATTTCAAGCTGAATTCTGGGTATTTGAATTTTTAATCAAACAGCATTGATATAACGACAACATTATAACGGAATCGTTTTTGATGATAATTTTTCAAAGAATAAAGTAGCCTCGAGTGAAAAGAGAGAACGATGAACGGATTAGGAGGAGTACTAAGCATTCTGAAGATCAAGTAATGACGCTACTGATGTTTGGAGTATATGGAGAGAGAGTCACAAGGTCGACAGGATATCACACGTGACCAGCGAATATAGAGAGGCTGTAGGAAGAGAGTTCTCACTTAGGTGATTACGAAATATTGTACATTAGCAAGCTGGTGGCCATTATTATGTTCCGCTGCCTAAAACTCATCAAGGAGAACGTTTCTCTGAAATCAGCAATTTACTAGACTTTGGGAGGGCAGGGGGAAAGGTAGGCCTGAGTTGATACATTGGTAGCTTTAGATAGAGGAAGTGTCAAGTGATCAAATTCACTTGATTTGAGCTGTGGAATGACTACTAAAACGTTTTATACGTTTCTATCAAAGGGCTCAAACAGAGTAGAGAGAACTAGAAAGAACCGCTATACCTCCATCTCTTCTTCGCATACCATAATTATAAATAGAGGATTCGAAAGAAATTATGCACTGATCTGAGACATGGGAATCTAAACTGCATTAATATTCAAAAAAGAATATCAAGATTTATCGATGAAGTGGGATCGCATGCAACAAGCAGCAGTATATTTCACGAACTACTTATTGCTTCCCATTTTTCAGCCAGTATGATTAATTTTACGCACTTCGTGCATTAAAGTATACGGAAAGCTGAAAGAAATAGAATGCAAGTAAGTACAAATAAGATACAGTAGAAATGTTTGATGAAGCTTCCAAATATGACCTTTTATGAGTACTTGCTTTTTTCCTTTGAAAGTGTGGATTATGAATGGAGCATTTACGTTATTTCTAATAATCTAGTAAAAAGAACCTTATTGAGATCTGTTCCATCATAGCTGACCATTTATTGACACATAAATCCCTCATGATGAAGAGAAACGTGCAAATGTCATTTGAAAAGTACCACGTTGGTCTTGGAGCAGGCGCGGCAGGCTCTCTTCGTAACCGTCCGAGCCCACGTCAGCCGAAAATACTGCCGTTCGTTAGGGGATATTCCATGAATACCTCACGTTTGGTACGACCTAGACACTTTGGTACACGCAGTTTGAGTGCTTTATAACCTTTTGCAGATAGTCCCTATAAATTTAGCAGCTCCATTAAGTTTGAAACTGGTGAGAAGAGAATCTCACGGACTTCCTTAGCAGTAATACATTTGCAAATCTGCACCGTGCATCTAGTACGTTTTTTCTGCTTTGACAGATATAATATTTTGAAGACATGTGTGAGACCCATACAAAAGCTCTGTTAGATAAAGAGGACTGCGCTAGAGTGATGTTTGAAAATGAAATAGAATTTGAATCGAGGAAGTGATACAGAGAATCGTATTGTGTTTCCGACGTTTCATTTTTTTATTGAGTTTCGATTTGAAAGCGCTTATTTCTATCTATTATGTCATTTTGCTATTTTTTTAAATGAAGATTATTGTACATAGTAATGCTTCAGCAAGTGTGGTAGACGATTTTTGTCCACTTGCTCCTGTGGATTGTCGATTGTTGGACGGCGATTAGTGATAAATTCACACGAACAACCGTTGACTGTTTTGCACTTTTAGTGTCATTACCACTACTTATTTTGTGGTGCCTCGTGTTCAGAAACTTTCTGAGCATACTTCTGCTCTTTTCGTTACCATTATCAGCATTATAGCTTTTTTTGTTGTCTAAATTGGCACGTTCGGTTTGTTTGTTTGCTCTACTACCGTCTGTGGATGGCTTTTAGTCAACGTTTGATAGCCATTTGATGTCACAATCTTTGTTAATTTTGAAACTCGGTTTGATTTTAGGTAAGGTCTTCAAAGAGCGTTTTTAAAGCGGGGAGAAGATTGCACTTTGTTCCCTTAGTAGTTAGCTCAATACTTGAACTTCTTAGCACGTTTATTTCATTTCATTTGGCAATATGAATTGAAACGAGGAGGATAACATCTATAGAACGATGGAGCGAAGTTTCTTCTGCAAAATCCATAGCTCTTATGGACAGTGAAAATAATACTCAAGTGAATAATGAAAGTCGCGCGCCTTTCGAATAACACAGCGATTTCAACTGCCGTGCCGAAAACCGAGATTTCCTTCTTTATTTAGTATTTCTTTCTCCGCCTGAAAAAAAATTCTAGACCTTCTTATGGATCTCTGACAACACAATTTTCTGTACACACTTATATGCTTTTGGTGTGCAAAATTCTGAGCGAAAAACGTAGTATACTTATTCCTTGTGAGCGTCGTTTCCAAAACCAAACCAAGTCTCAGAATCATCATTTTTCAAGCCATCGTACAAGTAGAAAACTGCAAGGAAAAGCCATCCACATATCCTAGAAGGATTTAAAGGCGCACCGAAGGTGGGAACGTAATTTTTGTTTGCTGCTAGATCGGAGTGAAACTATTTCAAAATTCAACAAATGCACTGTGGATTTAGATGAACCGTAGATGATTTCCGCCACATTTATATAATTGCAAACTTTTGCATAACGGCGGGAAAAAAGAGCGGAGAGATTCCTACGTTTCGGGGAAGCTGAAGAGGTGGAAGGCCATTTAAAACTCCAGCCGAGACCGATGCAGAAGATATTTCGAAACTTTTACTGTGACCTCTTCACAACTACTTCCTTAATTCCATTAAGTAGGATGGATATATCGCGGTGTAGGTTCTTCATTCCAAAATTTAAAATATTATTTCGTCGGTCAAGAATTGAAGATTACATGATGAAGATAAGACATGCTCTGAACACCTCAGAAACATCATCACTTCTTACAAAGACACTGGCTCGGCTCGCCACAAGTTACCATCTAGAGTACTACTACGTTTCAAATCAGTGGAACAGGGATTTTGCTGCATAGACCACATCCAAGCAGTCGAGAGCCATAGAAGTCTGCCGAGAATGCCACCCGTCTTTGATCCTAATTTTTATCGACTATAGAGAGCATCTTCTAGCGTCGAAACGAACGCAGTCCTATCACTGCTTGTCGAGCAAGGAGTGGATCCGTCCTACATGAGAACTTTATCAGACTGCTACCGACGCTGCACCACGAAAGTAGGGCTCTTTCATTGACTTCTTATCAAACCACTTGAAAAGGGGTTCGTCAAGGCTATACGACATCGCCAAAACTGCTCACCGCTGCACTGCAATGGATAATGAAGTCGCTTGATTGGACGAGAACGGCATACGCATTGATGGAAAATTCCTGTCAAACCTTCGTTTCGCTGATGACATCGCTTTCTTCTCAGAAGCATTAGTGAAGTGGAGACGATGCTTAAGGAACTTGCGGAGAGGAAAAGAGGATCGGGCTACACGTAATTCGCATGAAAACTCAGTTCATGAAAGTTCAGTGCTAATGATAAACATATCAAACTGGATGGTTCTTCGATTGCGGGGACCTCCTCGTACGTGTATCCTGATCGCTCACTCAATGTGGAGAACAACATAAAGGAAGACTTCAGTGGAGGAGGAGAGCAGGATGATTCGCATTCGGGACTCTCAAAGAAGCCACCGATCAAATAACGGACCTTAGATTACGCGCCAACCTTTTCGATTCAACAGTCCTCCTCACGCTCTGCTATACAGCGGAGGCATGGGTCGATAGTTCGACCACATGAAGACTACTGCGTACGACTCACTGAGCGCTTGAGTGATGTCTTCTGAAAATCACTGGGCCCTCACAACACCCGATTTGAGCAGCTTATATCTCCGAAAGCTATCACATCTCGCGACCCAGAAGAACAACCCGCGACCCTTCACGAGAATACAAAGGTACCCGAGGACAGCCACCTGCACGTTGGGCGGAGGTTTTCACTAGAGGAATTGATCAGCTGTATTCGCAGCTGCCGACATTCTTCAAATCACGATATAAAACTCGCGCCAGCCGCCATGCCCGAATTAAACCATCATCATGGACGACAATCGCGATAAAAAGAGACAAATGGAAAATGTGCTGGGGTACGCACAGTTATTGACGACGGATCGTCCAAGTATCCAAGCAAGTATGTTTCACGCAAACCGAGATTTGATTGCCCTTACCAATGGGCTTACCTCTTGACGACGTAGGGCAGAGCGCCTAGTGTGAAGGTTACTGAGGGTGGGGCTTTGTTTAATTGACTAGAGTGGCTTTCTCAACTCTGGACGTTGACATGATAGAGGCCTTTCACAGTTATTCATCAACGCGAGTAGTTGTCAACCCCTGAGGAGAAGCAAGGTTTCACCTTCGGTGTAGTAATGATATCAAGCCGCCAGTGATCTGATGGCGATAAAGGGTATATAGGACACGAGTACCAGCGAAAGTACTGGCTATATTAATACAAACCCGGATTGTGGACATAAAGGCATTGAAGAGGTAGAGTCATTTGTTTGCCCACTTCTAGAAGAAATTTATGTTATCGCATTATTCAATTGGTACTTAGTGTAAGCGTGGAAAGAGTGTATATTTTGCGTTGTATAGAATTATTTTATGAAACAACCGCATTTTCTAAACCCATACTGTCGTAAGAGAATAATGATGTTGTGAACGTTGAATTCAGAATATTCATTTGGTACTTGTACAGTCTATACAATGAGCACCGATTAGGAATTTCCTCCCGTACAAGCAGCATCACTTAACAAATTGCAACAGATATCTTTACAGTTTACCTCCCCGATATAAAAAAGACTTGCGTGGTAATATTTGTTAACACATTACAGTTCGAAAAAGAATAAAGAGCAGGAAGAGAAAAGAGAAATAACCGCAGAAAAAGTGATAACAGAATAGGTCTTCGTTAGCGTAGTGGTTTACGCTCATTACCGAGAAGGGAAAATGCAATTTCATCTCTCAGTTGAGGTACACTGCTCTGCCTAACACACAGCAGTCTTAAATATACATTTTCAATCTATAAAACTGCTATAGATTTGGTCAAATGAAGAATTCCTGCAGATATACTGTCACATCACCAAAGATGTTTACCAAATTACGTCACTCACCCAGAGATTAGCATTACTTATAAACACATGAGGCTGAGTAGAAAATGGTAGTATCGACTTTCGAATCCCACTGTTTTCTCTTCAGAAACAGTCTGCAAAATCTCTAACTCCGCTGACATCTGCTGAAGAAAAACGTGCGATAGAATTCCTAACGTTTGGCTTTTTCAGGGCTAGTAAAGAATGAGAAAAACAAATAATAGGACGATACTGCTTATCACCTGAAAATCCTATGAGTTGTTGTTTTTGAGAGGTTAACAGTAGAACGTACTGTGTAAATAATTTCACAAAATAACCTTACCATCAAGATCAAAATTCTTAAAGCTATCAATTGACCAAAAAACCTAAAGAAGATAAAGAAAAATGTGCAAAAACAGCTAGAAATACAGTTCTTTCCTCAGGGATGTGGCTTGTTCCTTTCTAGGTAGGATTTTGGGAATCATTAGCGCTACTCTTACTTAAATTATCTATAAATGAATCTTATAAATGATATTCTATCGTTTTTCAATGATGATATTCCTTTGTGAACTTAATTAACACGAATCTCTACTGGAGTCTGTACTGGAGCACGCAACTATATTCGTAACTTGCGTCAGTCGGGATTCGAACCCAGATCTCACTCTTTCCGGGAGCGTATGCTAACCATTGCACTACCGACGCTCGTTTTGCACAGCACTCTTATTTACGCTATAACGCGTTGTCTGCCAACAGAGATCTGGGTTCGAATCCGGCTGACGCAAACGTTTTTGCACAGTACTCCACATATCGGGTATACTATAAGGTCATACCACTGCAAGTGGCAGTCAAAATAGAAAGAATTATATTCGTCACTGTCCTAACACCGCTCCCAGCTGAGTGTCACAAAATCGCTCATCGTCCTCAAATTGATACATATATATATATATATATATATATATATATATATATATGTAGATGGGTAGATACAATGAAGTCTTAAGGATTTAGAAGTCAGTTGGAAGACAATGAGTGAAGCGTGTTGAAGCCTCGTGGAATTTATTACACAAGAAAGCAACAATCTGGTGAATGTCGTGGATGTGTAGCTTTTGAAATCAGGTTAATATCTGAGTTCTGTTTATAACAAAATCTATCACAGTGAATAATGTTAATTTATTACATAATTTTGGCATTAGAATAATAAACACCGATTTAATTAAGTGGAAGTGATGAAAAAATTCATGTATTTTCTATCGCTCAACAGAGCATTTCCTTCCGAGCATTTTGGCATACAACTTGCCTATACTCGCTCTTGAGTGGAGCCGTCTTGGAAAAGACATTCGCTGCTTATGCGCAAATGACAGGTAATGGATGATGTTACTGATGCGGCGCGCAAAAATAACGGAGATTCCTGTGGACGGCTCCGACACGACTGATCCTCAGGACTTTTCTCTCATCTTTTGACCCTCATGAACCAATTTCAAGCCATCGTTGCTGCAACAATGCTTCAAGCTCCATTGATCCTTCGCACTACTTCACTAGCATTTCCTCTAGGCTTCATTCGTGCTTGAGGAGCAACAAAATTTATTCCCCATGACAGACAGCTTCATCTCAAATGAGATGATACAATTTTCCTGATATGATTCTTCCAGAAGGTTAGTTGTATATCAAAATATTTGCAAGGAAAGCGCAGTTGGATGTTGAAAAAATTCTGCAGCTTTAATTAATTCTGGTTTATAAATCAGGTTATCTCTTTAATGACAAAACATAGGGATCGCTCAAATAGTTCAGCACGGCTGTTGAGATCGTTCACCGTTTTAGAATCTTTACATGTACCACTCTTCGATAAATTGATAGTAAATATGTGGATTTATCATTTTCTAAAAAAAAAAACTTTACATTTATCCATATGTGCCAAGAATTTCATTTTTGTCGAGATTTTAGATCGAATAAATGTAATTCGAAGCACAATAAACTACGGTGATAGAAATAGACTAGAAGTTTCAATAATAGATTCTTTTAAAAGGCCCTCAAATAGCTCTGTAGCATTCAATATAAAAATCGTCATCTTAACAGCAACGAAGAGCTGCCTATCCCCATGATATTCAGCTGGAGATTCAGCGCACTACATCGTCCATTTGAGATAGTGAAGAAATTATGGGATCTGCTGTTGGCACTAGAAATCGCTGCCATTTCCGGAAACACCCACTCACAAAGCGAACAGATCCCCGCTATTCCACAAAGGATAGCAGCATTCTATTGTGACGTCCTGAGAATGTCTGACTCTGCCATCCTGAACATACAGGTAACGCAAGTTTGTGCATCATTTATCGCGTGCAAAATGACACAAGTCCTAATTGTAAAATAGTGCTACGCTCGTTCGACCACCCCAATGAGTGACGGCGGCTAGATAGCAACGCTATGAGAATTTTTCAACAATTCGTGTGATCTGTCTGTGAGAACGGGTTGATTCTAATACGTGTATAAACGTACACGCATGCGTACATATTTGATGCGTACTAATTTATTTTCTATATTCTCTATGCAAATCGTGGATTATCTCTAATCACAGAAGAATTAATCCACGTCAATTCAGAATTTTCCTCGGATGTACAAATGTTAAAGAACCACTATTGAAAGATTACTACGTGTGAAATTCTCTTTTACACTTCGGTCATTTGAGGAAAGAATTTAGACAGAGTTTATTAATGGTGTAGACGAGTAGGGTGAGGTAACTATTAGTCAAGCTTGACATAAGGAAGTTCCCACTGTCAAGCCTTTGTGAATTGGCCCAGAGCGCTTCTCCTTGGAAACCTTCGTCTCTTGCATCCTCTGCTACCGACTCTAAAATTGAAAGCTGTAGTATCTGATCAACAGTCAGGAGCAAGAAAAAACAAGCGCTGCGGAGAATTTCAAAGAGACTACTCAGTGAAAGGGCATTGCATCTAAAATTCTACTAAGGCATCTACATGGCGCCCTGTAATTATAGACGCAGATATTAACACACACTTGCGGCCGACTCTGCTAATACGCAATCTTCTTCTACTTCTTCTTGAACTCCTGCGAGACGATTTGCGTCGCGATCGTCGGCTGCTCGATCGGCATCTTCGGGACTCACTTGGGCGCCTTCTACTGCTCCATGCTGAAGACGACGCTTTTATTTACTTGGTTCTAAAAAGGATTAGACTGTATTTTTTTCATCTATCTGTAAAATCTCAAAGGACAACTTTGTGGAAACACGACGAGGCCGAAAACTCGGCGGCCACAATGACATTTCGCCTAACGCAGCAAACGAACAAAAGGAGGGATTCGCGTTCTAAAGCGCTACAGTAACACCCAACATGCTTCAGTACGACTGGATAGAAATTAGTACAGTAGTGCAAATCCAAACAAACTCTTTCCAGTCTACACGTTGACTATCTTCATAAACCCGAGAACATTGTCGATTCATGGCAAGACTCACACGAAAACGAACGGCGATTGTATCGTCGTGATCGTCGACTGCGTGATTGGTACGAACGTCTTCTCAACGTTCGGGAGCTTGACTTCTTCTTCCTCCACTTCCAGACCGGCTTCTTCTTCTGAGCATCCGAGCAAGTGAACCAAACCACATAGTCTTTCTGGCTTTTATAGACCATTTTGTTCACGACAGACACCAGAATTTACTGAAAAAGTCTAATGGAATGAATTATTACGTCTTTTACAATAGTGAAAAGTCAGTGTTAATGTGAGAATAATATCGAATTCAAGAATAAACTAAAGGATTTTTTGTTACCACATATTAAATCGGTGTTGATTCTATATTTCTTCGGTAATTAGTATCAGCTCCGCCAACTCAGAGATGCAATGATGATGTAACTGGACAATTCACTATAGGATACCTATCTATTTCAAAGGAGATTACAATGATGGAACACAATAACAAAAGGAATCTTTTGGAGTTTTCTCTATATACTGTTTCATTTTCCTTCAAATTCTTAAGTTTCCTTGGAGCTCGTGGTTTGTAAAGCGTGATGGTTGAAGATGCTGTGCAACACGTGCATGACTGCTGGTTCGAGCTCGTATTGAGCCAAGCAAACACTCTATCTGTCGACATCCTGAACGCAGATTCTTATGGGAAAAGCCTCTCCAATCCAGGAAAGTGTACGACTGTTGATGGTAAGGACTTGAGAACGCTTTAATGGATAAATGTCGGATTTCAAGATGAATCAGTTGTATTAGAGCGTTTAATAGCTTTCACAAAGAATACAAGGTCGTCAACTGGAGGCACAACCCACGCGCAAATCTGAGAATTTTCATGGACAGACGAGGGAAAGCCGTGAGTCGGATAGGCGAAGTACTTCCATCTCCACGAAATATGAAGGCGCGTCAAATCAGGTGAAAAATCTAATTGATGATTTGCATGGACGTCAATGTTATATGCTTATAATTACAACGATTGAAATTTACTTGAGTATTTAAATTATCTCTCTACGGAATCCGAACACTAGTAGAATCTTCCGGAAAATACGCTGTGAACCGTTATTTGAAAGATAACGAGACTTTTGTCCGAAGTCCTGAAAGCCCACTCTTGGTCATTGTCAGGTAGTAATCATTTGCCAGACAGCGATAAGATGACCATCTTGTTTCCAACACTGATATATGGCACTCATATACGATTCGCCGAACTTGTGAATGAAGATTTGACCTCTCTCACTTCTAAGCCAAAGGCTTTGGATGAGATTAACCTCCGTTCCACATCGCTGCTCATCTCACTGAACATTTCTCAGCTACGATGAGATCATTTGAAGCATCTCGATTTTTATTTCTAAAAAGGCATTCTTGTGAAGTTCAATTGAGAATGTTACAACGAAATGTTCAAGTGAAACTTTGCAGATTTGGTTACAAAATTCTCAGTTTTATGAAAAACAGTTGCTCTTGTTAAGTACTATTGTTGAATTGTGTTACTCTTTTGGTATACAATTATAATTGTGGATATCTCAAGATAAGAGGTTGATCAATTCCGTGAGGAATACGCCATGCATTCGACTCAATTCGTAGCATCGTTTGAGTTGATTCGATGCATATTTGGCATTTACAGTGCCGACTCGTGGCGACCTATCGATGTGTCAGATCAGTGCTGCTGTCCTCTGACACATGTCTGATATGAACTCACCAATACCTCGGAGGGTGGAAAATTTTTGGTGAGACTTGAGCGCAGAAGCGAACCATGGAGCATCAAGACCGATCGCGCGCGTGCCGTATAGCATCTCTCACCACTGCGCTAGACGCACTGTATTCCGTAAGTGCACTTCAAGCACCGAATCATACGGCTCATCGTGATTTACGCGGGTGCTGCTCGTGGTTTCGATACGGCTTTTTCTCCTTCCTTCCATAGCTTTATTCTCTAATCTTTTGTTTTTTGTCGAAAGAGACATGTTCAAACTGCTTTAATCACTCCTTGATCTATTCGATCGATCGATAAGCCCTGTCCTTCAGATTCGTTTTTTTTCTTTCGTTATTTGGGTTGGTAAGAAATTTTTCGGACTTTTTCGTTTTTACTGATTATTTCCAATGCATTCAAGTTTTGTTTTCACCATCGTTTAGAGCGGCCTCTTTCGGTTATTTTGATCTACAATATTTTTCCTTTTCGTTTTTTTGTCCTTTTGTTTCGAGACAAAACTGTGCCCGAGAGCATAAAACGATTTTTGTCCGCTACACGAGTATCGTTTGGGTTCAAGTGTTGGCCCGCGCAGCGATACTCGTGTAGCATCCAACAGTCGTTTTTGCTCTCGATTCAGTTTCATTTTGGAACAAATTTATAACTCTTATATCTCAAGATACTTTCTATATTTTCTAATAACTTTTTTAGATTATTTTTAATGCATTCAGGTTTTTCTTTTTGCTATCGTTTAGTGAAGCTTCTTGCGGTTATTTTCACGTTTAACACTTGTACATTGTCTTAAAATGGAATTTTCTCTGCGGGGCCAAAACGACTGTGAATGCTACACGAAAATCGTTGCGTTTCAAAGCGGATTTGAACCCACAGGATTCTCGTGTGTCATCGAAAGTCGGTTTTGCTCTCCGAAGAATTCCATCTCAGAACAAATCCGTAAGTGCTATATATCAAATAATCGCAAGAAGTTGCTCTGAAAAAGAGGCCTTACCGAGGCCTGCGGTGACGGAACAGTTGGTAGAACTGCAGTTATGATCGTTTTAGTGAATTAAAAAGGCCGGAAATCGAGATTTGATCTGCGAATAAGGGGCCTGTCGTCCACAAGGAATCGACCGACAAGCTGTTTTGAATGCAATTGAGAGGTCTCCGTCGTTGAGGACTCGCATACTGGCCGACGATCTCGAAAGACACCGAGTTTCACCCCCACGAAATCCAGAAAAGACCGGAAAAGTGGGAAAAGTGGTTGAAGATGGAGGGGAATGCTTTGATTTTCGATTACTTGTCCGCTAACTCTCTATTTCGAGCCTTGAATGTCATTGAAACACTCAAAACCTGCAGCTCTCCCAAGTGTTCCGTCACCCGCAGACCTCGGTAATACAGCGGAAAGTCCCAGCAGCACTTGAATCCCAGCGATACTCGTGTAACATCGGAAATCGTTTTTGCTCTCTGATCAGTTTTATGTTAAAACGAAAGGATACTTGTTTTATAACGAAATAATCTCAAGAAGCTGCTCTAAACCATAGTAGAGGCTTAGACTTGAATGCATAAGAAATCGTCAGTCAAAACGAAAAACTGCGAAAATTTTCTTGCCACTAACAATACATCTAAGATTGTTCAGTGGTATGCAAAAAATTTGACCTCAGGCGAGACTTCAACCCGCGTTTCCCCCATTCGGGGTTGGGAAGTACTACCACTTCACTGCCGTGGCCTTTACTTTACTATCAGTCTTCATTGTAATTTATCGAAGTTGTCATCAACCAACGTTGAGTCAAAGAAAGGGTGATGGGAAAGCAGTGGCTCAGGTGGTGTCATGGTAGCGTGCGGGGACGGTGGAGGTCGAACCTTAGTTCAACTCCCGCCTGAGATCGAACGTCTTGCAGTCGCTTTTGTTAATGCTAAGGCATTGCGCCATGGAGGAGATGGTGTGGATAAATGTTCTCCATCACTGAAAAAGTACCTGGTTTTATTTTTGGCGCTAATAAAAAGTGTATTAAGGGAGAACCACTTAGTAAATCCTTACTTCTTTATGTCTACACAGCTCAGTCATCGCAGGTGCAAATCCTGGCACTTCTTGAATTCGACTCGTTTCCTCGGATTCATCCGTTACAGGGGCCTTTAGACAGTTCAGGTGTTGCTTCTGCTGATACTTGAGGATTTCGTCTTCTTTATCGAAGTCGTAGAATGCTAGTCGAGACAGTTCTGCTCGCAGTCGTGGAAATCGCCGAGCTAAGGCGTTTCTGGCCTTTTAGTTGACTTTTTGCAAAATAGTGTTAGTGGATAGGATCGAACCAGGGCCCTGCTTATCACATTACTAACTGCCGCAATGCACCAATAACTGCTACGATATTCCGCTCGCCATGCGGCGACATTTGTTTTTGCCTCCCCGTAATGAATTTCCAAAGAATTCGAAGAAAACTGCAATAAGAAGCCATAAATGCATACAACCATTCTAAGGAGGCGTGTGGCCCAATGGTTAGAGGTACGTGTGACACAGTCGTGGTCGTGGGTTCGATCTTACCCTCAACATCAAGCCTTCCATCTTTCCGAGGTGGGTGAATTGTTACTATAATTGTATGGGAGGATAGCAGCACTAACTCGGTACATCAGTAGGCCACTATGAGTCATTGTGCCAGCCCAAACTTGCACTGAGTCTCCTCTAGGAGGCTGAGGAATGAAGTCGAATGCATATCGCATCTGTTAGGGATTAGTCGGCGCTGAGAGCTTTATTCTTTGTCTTTCTTTAATAGAGAAACAAAACCATTATACGACGACGTGACTCTCTGCAGAAGTCATAGGATGCGATGATGTTGACCGCTTTGTAGATCAAATCTGCTTGTATCTCACTTCATACTGAATTTTGATGATTGTAACATAAAGTACTGGAATCCACAATTCTTCGGCTACAAGACAAAGGAGTTCTCTTTGTGTGGGCCTCGATGAGGTTCTTCGATTTTGTGAAGGCCTTGAGACGCATTGCTTCCATCTTATTGTTTCCTGGCTTAATTTAGAATTTACTTGGAGAATTGGACGGCCGGTCTCCACTCATATAGTCCAAGCCCCTGCACAGGGAATTTTTTGCTTGTTTAGCTGTTTTGTACCTTACAGTTCCAAGGTAAATTCCAGCCGAGGCTTGCTCAGGTCTCCACATTAGAGCAGTCGCCGGCTTTTATGGATCAGAGGGAGATTACCACTTTGGGACTAGTAGTTGCCAAGACGGTGGTCATTCCTGATACGGTTAGTCTTAGCTAGGTTTTCCGGTGGAAACGTCGGACTCCTTCTCAGCTGTGTGGCCCTACCGCGGGGAGTTGAACTCCGTGCTCTGCCTCGTTGTTCGACACCCAGGAACACTCCCAGCCACGACGACGCGGTAAACCGTTTGGGAGAATCTTTCCAATGAACAGTCGGAATTTCCATCCAGTGCAGGGCAACTTAGTGATCTCCAGTGTAATTATTCACATTAAATTGTTGCTGTTTTACGTTAGAGATTTTACAAAACGGATATCATTTTTTTCGTCTTTTCTTGGGTTCAGACGGTTCGATACTGGCAGAAGCGATACTTGTGTCGCAGGAAGAGGGATAGCAGAACGGTAGTCCGGTAGTAAAGTCGTTTACCAGTTGACTTCCGCGGACCCATGGGTGTGTCGCGGTTGACACGCGCCTCGGGGAGTGTGATACACGAGTTCAACTTGGGCTAGAGTCTCAAATCTTTATGGAGCTCTTAGCATTAGCGGATTTTCAAAGACTCTGGGTTTTTAATGTACAAAAACAATCAAATACCCTTCCATATCGACACGTTCATTCAGTCGCCTATTGACATGACTATTGATTTATTGGTCTATTGATAGTCACTTGCCCACATGGTGATTATAGATTTGCGAAATGACTTCGTTCGACGTTGTTTGGGGCCATCAACAGCGACAAGAGCAGCAGCAGTTGGTGTGCGCGTTCGGCGCCGACCATGTCCATGAAGGAAATCGTTGGAAAAAGTGAGTTTTCTTCGAAGATCACTGCTCCATTATTAGTAGACTTCCAAGTACTCTTCAGTCTTACTTTGTTATCACTTCTTACGACTTTAATTGTTCAGTTTTTGAGTGTTTACTTTGTTAATGAAAAGCAACATCACAGAAAACAAAGGAAAATAATTGTAGCCATAAGCCGTCAACCTTTTCGGGACACTGGACCCATCTTTATTGCACTTCTAGCCTCAAGATAGAATGGCCCCGAATGTATTATTCTGTTATTTCAGTTGTATTATTGTTGTTATTTTCTTGTGTTATGTTGCATGCAAATATATCTTACTATAAGTTGGGGAATTAACAACCGTAATATAATCAAAATAACGTAATAATACATTCGTTGCGTTGCCACGCTTTGCATTAAAGATGCAAAAGGGCGCGTGCGCGGTCCCGAAAGGGTCAAGGCGAATAGCAGGAACGGTTTTGATTCTTAGCGATATTCGTCGAACGGTTCCAGATCTGTAGCGCTCTGCTGTACGAATAGGTTGTCGAATTTATTGGTTAAAATCCCTATGTGGTATGAGTTGTTTATGTTGTAGTCAGTGTTCTGGCGGTCATAACAATTCCCAAGTGATCAGTTTCTCGGTCATTTTGTCCAAGACATTCTCGATGCTTACAAAGCTAATAATCCTACAATAGCCGAAGGAGCCGATAAAGCTCGCAGTCAATTCCCGATATTAGCATTTCAAGTCGTTTCCGCATCTTTTCTTCACAGCTTCCCCAACTATTTCATGTTCAAGAGCGAGGCTTTGACGGTCTAATTCCACTTCTTCACGAGTTGACCCTGCAGGCAATGTGCTACGATTTGCTTGGTGTTGAAAACGATGTACATCGCTATGAAACTGATGGAAACGATTGCGTCGACAAGGAGGTTTACCTATTTTGTGTCTAATTCTAATGTCGCAGTACACAAGTTCTCTTTCTACGTTACCCAAGTTTCAGATGCTCTTAGTTTGGACGAAAAGACGACCTGTGGGTCAACACTCGTCATGAGTTCATCGCTATCGTTTCTCAGAGGTCGGCCTCATTCAGACCGTCATTTAATAGAGTGTTTCACATTTTTAATATATGTTTTAAGTCACAGAATGACTGAAGAAGCTCAGTGATACGAGGGCGGTCTTCAGGGCCGATGCGAAATCCATCAGAGCCGAGAAATGTATGCGCCATTACCAAAGTGATATCGACATGCTTTTTAAGGTTGAGCAGGTTAGTTCGGTTTTTGTCTATTTTAGAGGCTCTACCTACAATTAGTGTGAAATTGGTACAGCTATAACTCGAGTGGTGAGTGATGCAGGTCAGCAATAGGCAAGAAACTGATTCGATCTCCTACCCCAACACTATCTCGCAGTCAATCAACGGAGGCCTGAGCTCTGGTTTTTCTGAGAATGCAAGGAGTTCTGCCCAAAGTTCAAGCAGCAATCGAAAGAAGACTCGAAATGTCCGTAAAAAAAAGTGTCAGATCTCTAGCTTTTGCCCACCCAAGTGGATGATGGCGGTGAACGCTTACGTGATCTGATGAAATTGGTGGTACCGTTATTATTGATCCTGTTGTGAAATTGGAGGGCAGAGTGAGGCTCGCTGTTCTCTGTATCCTTTTGAAGAATGGTGAGGGTACGAAAATTAAGTGGCTAAACATCAACACGTGACCATTTTGTTGAATATTTGTAGGTGTCACTGTCATAAACTCGAGTTAACTACTTCAACGTCCCAATATCGCTATATGGCTGAGAAGAAAGCGATCACTAATGCGGCACTTCTAAGCGTGAATATCACAGTTGATGTACGTGATTTTTTCAAATTTCTCAACAGTTTTTCTTTTCGTTTTCAGCGCGTTAATATTGAAGGTATCAGATACTGAGAATTAGCGACTTTATTCGTAAAAGGGGAGATGGGAGGGATGTATACGGGAATGCTAACTTAGTAAACCGTTTTTATGCGAATCTAATGAAATACTGTGAGCCTCTCGTTTTAGACCCTCTGAATTATTGCTCAATTGCAATTTTTTTTCAAAATTTCTTGCAGTTGTTCTGATATATAACACTTATGAGCTTGTTATAGATAGAATTGTCCAGAAAGGGAATACGATTTTTGATGCTACACGAGTATCGTTTGGGTTCAAGTGTTGCTGAGACTTTCCGTCTGCTTACCGGGCCTAGGGTGACGGAACAGTTGGGAGAACTGCAGTTTTGATCGTTTCACTGGACTGAAAAGGCTGGAGATGAGGATCTGATCCACGAGCAAGGGCCGGCCGTCCACAGGAATTGAACGAGGCTGTTTTGAATGAAACTGAGAGGTCTCCGTCGTTGAGCACTAGTATACTGGCCGCGATCTCGAAAGACTCCGAGTTTTCACCGCCGCAAAATCCAGAAAAAGGCGGGAAGTGGGAGAAAGTGGTTAAAATTGGTAGGGAATACTTTGATTTTTGATCGCTTGTACGCTCAGTCTCCATTTCCAGTTTTGAATTCATTGAAGCTATCAAAACTGTAGTTCTCCCAACTGTTCCGTCACCCGAGGCCTCGATAATCCAGCGGAAAGTCTCAGCAGCACTCAAACCCAAACTATACTTGTGTAGCATCAAAAATCGTTTTTTTTCTCGGAAAAAATTTATCTCAAAACGAAAAAATAAGTGTTGTGTACGAAAATAATTTGTGGAAGCTACTCTAAACGATAGTTGAAGCTAAGACTTGAATGCTTAAGAAATCTTTAATAAAAGCGAGTATTCCCCGGAAAGTTTCTTGCCACTATCAATACATATAAGAGTATTGAGTGGTGTGCAAAACATATGACCCCAGGCGGGACTTGAACCCGCGTCTCCCCACATTGGGGTGGGGCGTGCTACCATTTTGCTGCCTTTACCACTCTACCAGGCCCTTTAATATCAAACTTTACTGTAAATTATCGAAGTTGTCATCAACGAGTTTGCAGTTGAAGAAGGAGTGATAGGAAAGCAGTGATTCAGGTGGTGTATTGGTAGCGTGCGGGGACGGTGGAGGTGAAACGCTGGTTCAACTTCAGCTTGAGGTCGGACGTCTTGAAGTGACTTTTATTAATGCCAGTGCATTTCGATGGAGGATGTAGTGTGGGTAGATGTTCCTTATGGTTGAAGAAGTGCCTGTTTTTGTTGTTGTCACCATTGAAAAGTGTTATAAAGGAGAAGCACTTATTATATCCCTATTTTCATTGGTTTACACAGCATCGTCTTCACAATTTACGATGATGGGTTCTAGCACCCCTTGCATTCGGCTCGTTTCCTCGGATTCAGCCTCCATAGGGGTCTTCACACAATTTAAGTGCTGCTTCTACTATTTCCTGAGAGTTTCGTCTTCTCTATCAAGATCGTAGAATGCTAGTCGAGAAAATTCTCTTCGCAAATGTGGTTGTCGCCTAGTTAAGGCGTTACTAGCCTTTTTCTAAATCACCCTTTCGTCTTAAAACATAGGCTGTTATTGCAGAAATATGAAATAAAAACCACCTTAACTCTACCGCTACAAATTTGATGTATCTATAGTTTAGTGCCATTATATGGACATATGTAATTACCGAATTGTCTTCCATCGAGCCCCTACCAGCGTGTGCAAAAACTCGATCCACTACGGGGAGATCGACAAGTGTTTCTCTCAAATAAAACGATCAACAGACTTCTTAAGACTTTATGAATGATTTTGCGAATGTCACACATATGGTTCTTTCTAATTAGGAGCGGACAGCTGAAAAAGCGACCTCATTCCCTGGCTAGAAACTTTTCATAGGAGTATTAGTATCAACTCGAAAATTGAGACTTCGGGCTACAGCCCCACGTTGGTGGTTTTTCCAAACGCATACAGCTAGATCTCTACACAAAACTAGCGCTTATTGCTCGCCGGACAGAGCTCTTGTTTTGGACTATTAGTAATCGTAAGATAGCATAGTGTTTTTTGATGCCAGTGCTGTGCTTCTATCTTGAAAAGACCGTTTCTCTAGAACGCAGCACGTTGAATAAGTTGAATTTACATGTGTGAGCCAGGAGGTCTTTGGCCAATCAAGTGCCTGTGCGTGAGATGGGCACGGGAGCTACAGACGCAATACTTCTCTGGCGTTCTTATGTCCGAAAAATCCATAATAATCGCGTCATCGAACGTGGCCGCCTCATTTGCGGGCACATGAAATTGGCCAATGACTCCCTTGCTCACATATGTGATGTTGACTTATTTTACCTGCTGCGTCGTACTAACACTCCTTCTCAGGACTTAAGCACAGCTTTGAAATCAGAAAGAAAGAGCTTTGTCCTGCGATAAATTTGCGCGTCTGCAATGCAAGAGATCTCCTGTATCCACGTCAAAAGAGGCTCTTTCGGATTCCGGCAACGTGGAGCTGTAGCCTATAGTCTCAGCTTCTGGTGGTTTCTAGTACTCTTACGAAAAGTTTCTTTCCAGCAAATGATATCGGTTTTTCATTTGTTTCCTCCTAACAACAAGTAATTGTGATTTGAAAGTGATGAGCAGCTAAAGCACGTTCTTCTTTCTGGTGATATTCTTCTTATAATTCAAGCATTAGCTGGGCTAAATTAATACTTGTCGAATGGGACAATGCTTGTTTCAATGATTGGTTTTTACTAAATTATGTACCTGAAGAACGGTTTTGATTTTAATGCTCATAAGTCTTCAAAAAATGAACATCTCTAGCAATATGTATCTGCACTGAGAAGTCACAACGACAAGTCTTTTAGCTTAGAGGCTGAACGAGTTCATGGAGCGGCTTGAAGAGCTTTCACGAACATCGGATATGAGTCGAATCAAGTGGGTCGACTATGTTGTACGTGTTAACGGCAACCGAGGCCGAGAGACCTTAGTGACTGAGCCGTGAGCGATGTCAAGTGTTCAGCGTGCTGAATACCGGTACGATTTTCGAATTCCTTGAAGATCTTAGAAGAAATCGTGGTGACTAGAGACCCCTTAGAGTATGCTACACCTGGGCCATTTTTGCGTGTAATGGGGACAAATGGAGAGTTCACTGGCACCCGCTTGAGCCACTTGGTGATTTACGCCAAAGAAGACAATATATGATAGATGAAAAGTGTTCGTGATTTATCACGCGCACTTCTTTTTTTTTATGATGTCCAGTTTCTAGTGTCTGCTATCGATGTTTAGCTCGCAAATAATGCAAAGTACGATAATTTGACTTCCGCTTTTCTAATTTTATGAACATTTATGACTTTCTATAAACATCTAACAAGCCTTCATGTGAGTTGGTGCCCTTTGTCTGTGTCACTTACCTTTGACTCTTGCCGATTAATTCTGCTTTACTTGTATCATCGTATTCTAGCCGTTTCTCTTAAAATCCCAACCTGACGATTAATAGTTTTATATATTCGTTGATTTCCCCTGTTTCAAGTTTTCCGCATCTTTCCATCATTCACTAGGTTAATTGATTGGAATCAAAGGGAACGTTAATAATTGCATCAACATGTGTTTTAAATTTTTATTGAAATTTAGAAACTTTTAGGGAATCTAGTACAGACTTTTTAATGCTTGTCTTGTATTATTATTATCATATCCAAGTTTGATAGCTACACTTGATATTTTCCAATGTAATCCTTCTGTTGAAATTTTTCAGCTATACGAAAGTACGGTTTTGAGCCATGGAGAAGATCTTGTCATTGCCAAGGAGTTGAAGTAATTTTTGTAAGGAGAAGAAGAACATATCCTTAGTTCAAATGGACTGCGATGGGTTCATTTGAGTCCTCCTGTTGTTTATGTACAATCATTTTATATATATTTTTGCTTATGCTTGTTTTCACGACGTTCCTTGACATCTTTTTGGCGAGTACTCTTCCTGCAAATAAACAATCTTTCTTTTTTTCTTATAAGTCTCTGGCAGTGTTTTTCATTTGTTCTGTGAAAGTAAAATTCAATAAAATTTATTGTCCGGAGCAGTACATTGCTGGAGGTTTTACGTAAGCCTAGATCAAGTATATTTCATTGTTCTGAAATTAGTTTAGTTCTTCAGCCGTTTTTTTTGAATCTTACGTACATTTCGCCCCTACGTTTTATAGACTTCTCTTTCTTTTTGTCATTTTTTAGCAATTTTGAACACTAGAGTTGCAATATTCTTTATGTTCTTCCACACTGCGATCCGTGATCACCGTCCAACTTTGCGGATCGTAGCAGGTTCTGAACTCGCCTCGTTTCCACGCATGCTTCCTCCACAGAGGTCGATTAATATTTGGCGTGTTGTTTCGATTGCTCGTTGAGGGGTTTAGCCTCAAAATAAATAATGCTGAATGCCGGTTGAGTCTGATCTCTTTAGAATTCTGGATTAAGTTGAACAATAATTAGATAATTTTGCATAATAATAATCATAGCGGTCAGATCGAGAATATTCCTACATCAACCCTTTCAAGGCCGTGGACCCACCTTCTCTGCATCTCCACTCCCCAGCGTGGCAACGCTGGATGGTCTGCTCCACGTCCTCTGCATCCCTGATTCCCAGCGTAAGACCGCATTGAATGTATTACTGCATTATTTCAATCGTGTTTTTGCTGTTATTTTCCTGTGCTCGGGGTTGTATGTAAATATATTATGTTGCTATGAGTAGGTAAGTAACACCAACAATAAAATTGAACTGATACAGTAATGCATTCAATGCGTTCCCACGCTGAGGAGTTATAGATGCCGAGGAGGTGGGTCCACGGTCCTGAAAGGGCTAATCAATGTGATTAATACGGCATATTATACGTTGGACATGTTGAATAGAAAGAAAGTATAAGAACAAAAGCAGAAAGAGTGATAGCAGAGCAGGACCCGCGGTGGCACACTGGTTAGCACGCGCCACCGAGAAAAGTGGAACGCAGGTTCGACTCCGGATCGCTTTCCATATCACTCGGCATTCGCTGACAAAGTGTACAGGATAAAGCTCAAGGAGTTGAACAACGCCCTGAGGGACACGCCATGCATTCGTTTTCACCTAGCATCGCTAGAGGTTACTGAATGGCCCGTCCGACCTTTCCAACAACTCGCCGCAGCCTGACGACGTATGAAGTCAGTGCGGCTCTCCCCCTAGGCAAGTCTGGTACCAAATCACCCACCCTGGAAGGATGGATGTTTGGTGCGTACTGAGCGCGGCGGGATCGAGCCATTGATCCCGCATGTGTCGCAGAACACCTCTAACCACTGCGTCATTTTGGCTCCTTATCGAAGAGACTGGAATTAGCAGTTCCCTTTTTGTATTAGGATGAGTGACTTACTAGTCGCTTAGAGATGGCATTACAAACGTATTCCCGGGGTAATCCGAAGTCTGAAGAAAGTTGCGGTAAAAAGCGGCCCTGGCACGATTATTGAATTTCCCACAGCGCCACCTCTCTCCAGGTTTTACCTGGGCGTAGATCAAGAGTACTGTATTGTTTTGTTTTTACTTTGCTTCTTTTTTGGATGATTTCTCTAACTATCACGTAGATTTCATCCTCTAAGTTTCGTAGACTTTTCGTTCTTACTGTCGTTTTGTCGCGATTTTGTGGAGTTTTTTCCAAGAAACTTCGTTCATGAATACTCTAGAAGTTGATTATTATTGTAAATATTCGTTATTTTCTCATACACTACGGTCCGTGATCGCCGCCCAACTGTGTGGATCCTTCGTCTTCGTGGATTTGACTCATTCGCGTGCAACTTCCACCGACGTTTATGAACATTTCGCGAGTATTTTCCCCGACTGCTGGTGGAAGGGTTTCGCCTCAGAATGAACGATGCTGAATACGGGATTGAGTCGTGTGGAATTCTCTGGAACAGCTTGAACACCGACTAAATAATGCAGAATATTTATAATTGTAGCAGAGAATTTGCATTAGAGCAGCTCTGTGAACTCGTCTACTCGCTGTACTACACCGATTCACGATGTTTTTCACATGCCGGTTGCTATACTAGGTTATTTTTGTCGATATTAGTAAGTGGGTAACTCAGAGTGCTTCACCATAAGAAACTGAACAAGCTCATGAGTTGGATCGTCGAGTTTCTGTGAGTGTAGATGAAGTAGGATCGTCTGTGGCGCCGTGGTTAGAGGTGCTCTGTGACAGACGCGAGGCGAGAATCGACGGTCAATGGTTCAATTCCGCGCCGAAGTCTCACCCAAACCTTTCATCTCCCAGAGTCGGTGAATTGGCACCAGACTTGTCTGATGAGACCATAGCAGCTCTGACTCTGCTACATCGATAGGCGAGCGCGAGTCACTGCTTAGGGCCGATATGCATCCAGTGGCCTCGAACGGTACTAGGTGTTGACGAATGAATGGCGCATTTTCAGCCGAATCATCCTGCAATCATCCTGCAAGCCGGCCATCCTGCAGTTTGTTCCCGTTTGATCTACACGACCCCTTCACCACTGTGTACTACGCGGATGCCACAGTTTTTGGATTCGATCTATTCCCTCCCAGTCCACGTTCTCCAAAGATGTTTTCGAACCTTTTGCGCGTTGTTTCGCCTGTTTATTGAGGATTGCAGCTCTCTTCCTCATAGCCTCTATCACTAACCGGTTGGCCTGAGCGCCATCACAAATAGCTCGGTCGTGTGAATGACCTTTGTTTTGTTTAATCTCTCCCTCCATTTGAACATTATCGTTGCTTAGGACCTCTCCATTCCAACTGTGACTTCTGAAGGACCGTTCTCTTTTGAGCGGTCATTTGTTATCGTACGTTTGTCGTAATTGTTTCGAACATGTCGCCTCCGACGACGTCCTGAAGTGTTGTTTTCGATGTTCGACCGACCATCTATGATTGCAACACGACATGTCAGCAACGCGACTGGTTCAATCATTCGGTGAGTCGGTGTTCTATGGGCATTTTTTGTTTAGAAACAGGCCGTTTCGTCAGTTTTGCCACTAGAGTAGAAAATACCTAATTCATCACCTAGGAATAATTGAAACTACACGATCTTGATATCGTTTAATTGTGCATCTTCTTGCGAATATTGTGGTATACAACTTTCCTCTATATTCGCCCTAAGGTGGAGCTGTCTTGGGAACATATTCGCTTGCTATTCATGTACGAATGGCGCGTAGGAGAAAATGCTAGTGAAACGTCGCGCAAGACCAATGAGACTTCATGTGGGCAGCCCGAGTTCGACTGTTCCTCCGGACTGTTCTCTAGCTTCAAACTTGGCCAGCCACTTCCTTGCTGTCCTCTCTGCGACTGTATCGTGGCCCCAAGCTCCATTGATCTTCCGTGTCGCTTCACTATCATTCTCCTCTACGCGTCATTCGTGCAAAAGTAGCAAACGAATTTGTTCCCAAGACAGCTCCATTCTATAGCAAGTACACACAAGTCGTATCAATATGGCAATTTATACCAAACTGTAGCTGAAAAATGTGCGGTTGAACGGTACCAAAATCATGTAATTTTAACTGCTTCTAGTTAATAAATTTGGTGTTTATTTTTTTATGTGAGAAACTTATACAACGACTTAGTATTTCTTGGTTATCGCAGTGAATTTTTCTACCCTTTGAGGACGAGACTGTTTTCATTTTATCTTGGACTTTCAGTAATCATTCGTTAGCTCAAATCTCACCAGTTTCAGTAGTGTACTTGGTTTTCGAAAAACCCCTCATTGAGCGTCGTAACAGCCAAGAAAACATTGGTTTCACACACGGCGCTCATTTGTTGCCAGTGTTACAAAATCCTTTCCATAATCCATTCGTCATCATCACCTGTCACCTGTATCACCTGTCGTCCCGTTGATCGTCGAGTGACTCGAGCGGGTACCGGCAACTCTTCCATTTTTCCCTATCGCGTGCAAGAGTAGCCCAGTGGGTCCTCCTTGCTCTAGGAATTCGCTGAGCATCATATCTTTCTTCCATCGCTTTCGTGAAGAAATCGGACCAACGGGTCAGTGGTCTTCCTTTAGAGCGCTTGACGTCCCGAGGAATCCAGTCGGTAACGGCTCTCGTCCATCGGTTGTATCCTGGCATGTAGAACGGCGTCTCTGATTTTCGATCGTTGACGTAGGTCGGAAGTTCGGATACTTTGTCTCATTTGCGAAATACGAGATACTCCTAGCATCGACCTTTCGACTGCGCGTTCGATAACGGCAAGTGATCTTTCATCCTGCTTACGTAGCGACCAGGTTTCTGCTGCATACGTTAGGGCAGGGATAATTGTCGAGTCGAAAAGGTGGGCACGGAGTCGGATGTTCTTTGTCCTCTTCACTACATCTTCGATGCTCTTAAACGTTCCCCAAGCCGCTCGTTTCCTCCTGCTCAACTCTGGGGCTAGGTCGTTCATCATGTTGATTTCACGACCTAGATAGATGTAACTGGAGCATTCGGAAATTGTCGTTCCGTTGAGCGTGAATGGGGCATTAGAAACCCATCCGTTCCTCATGAACATTGTTTTCGTTAGATTCAGTTGAAGACCGATCTTTCCACAGGCGTTGTCGAAATCAGTCAACATTCGTTCCGCTTGGCTGATGTTTGGTGTTATGAGAAACGATATCGTCAGCAAAGCGAAGATGGTTTAATTGTCGACCGTCAATTTTCACTCCCATTTCGTCCCATTCTAAAGTTCGCATGACGTTTTGTAGGGTGGCAGTGAATAGTTTTGGCGATATTGTATCGCCTTGTCGAACCCCTCTTCTTACGTCAATGGTGATATTGTTGTAGAATGGAGATATTCTGGTCGTGAAATCTTTATAAAGCTCACGAAGGATCATTATGTACCGAGTAGGGACGCCCTGGTTATCCAGAGCCTCTATAACCGCTTCTGTTTCCACTGAATCAAAGGCTTTCTTCAGATCGATAAAAGTGAGACAGAGTGGTTGTTTGTACTCTCGCGAAACTTCAATGAGTCTTGTGATCGTGTGGATGTGGTCCATGGTACTAAATCCTTTTCTGAACCCTGCTTGTTCGCATGGCTGTCCTTCGTCCAGTGTTCTGTCAATCCTGTTCAGGATGACTCGAGTAAAGAGTTTATAGACAACGGACAGCAAGCAGATTGGGCGATAATTGCCTATGTCGTGAAGGTCTCCCTTTTTGAACAACAATACGATCTTGCTGGTTTTCCATTGGATAGGGACCTTGCATTCTGACAGGTAGCGAGTGAAGAGCCGAGCCAGGGTGTTGATGAGAACTGGCGGCAGGTTCTTCAGGTGTTCTGGTCTAATCCTGTCTGGACCGGGTGTTGTTCTGTTTTTCACCGACGATATAGCATGTCGGATTTCGGAAGGAAGGACCGATGGAACGACATATTCATCCTCTTTCAATTTATATGACGGTAAGAGAACATGCCTAGCGAAGAGATCCGAGTAGTACTGGTGGATGATTTTTCCCATAGCCCTTCTGGAAGCTGTAAGTGTCCCGTCAGGGTATCGGAGTGCAATCATCTTGGTCTTATAGTTGGCGAAGCCTCGCTGGGCTTTGCGAATGCTCTTCCCAGCTTCTGCAGCTTCTGCCATAACTGCTGCTCTTCTCTCTTTAAGGTCTTCTTTTATCGCTTCTCTGCATCGTTTCTCAAGTTCGGACGTAAGGTTTCGGTTGCCTGCGGCTCGTGCGATTCCACGTTGACGTATCAGCTCGAGTGTATTTTTTAGCGCCAACGTAAAGATATTCAACGAGTCGATCGTATTCTTCGTCGATGTTGTCGACAACGGTATCTTCCCAAGAACGCGACTAATGATTTGAATACATCCCAGTTTATGGTAGTTCTGGGACTTCGTTGTTTGAATTTAGCGGCTTTTTCTCCTCTCCTCGAAAATCGGAACGTTGCGCGAAGGAGGCGATGGTCTGATCCCGTGTAGAACTTGGGAACAACAGCGACGTCGGTCAGGCAAAACCTTCGATTTACTATGATGTGATCTATTTCGTTATGGTACTCTCCATTGGGAGACTCCCACGTCCATCGCTGAGAGAGAGGCTTTTGGAATTGCGAGTTACCATGGATGGTTTGGGTCGTCATGATAAATTCGGATAGCCTCTCACCCTGTTCATTCCATTCTAGTTCGTGGGTCCCTATGTGACGTTCTTCAGACGTTCTTCTAGGTCCAATTTTTGCGTTAAAATCTCCGACAATGACCTTGAAGAATGTATGATCTTCTCTGAAGAATTTTTCGAGGTCCATATAGAACGCTTCGACTTCGTCTTCGTCATAGTTTGATGTTGGTGCGTAAGCAGCGAAGATGGTCAAAGCCGGCATAGAACCACATCGTTTCAACCGTAATCGTCCGATGCGGGTTGTTAGTTGTTCGAACGAATCAATGTTCACGGTCAAATTCGATTTGACGAGGACGCCAACGCCACCGACACCTCTGCGATCGCATGTCCCAAGGAACAGTTCTTCTCCGGTGTCATAGACAGCGTGAAAAGGATGGCGCCTTCTCGTCTCAGCCAGGCCAATGACGTCGTACCTTATTCTTCTTGCTTGAATCAACAGATCTTCTACAGCGGATTGTTGAGCAAGGGTTCTTGCATTGTAGGTACAGATCGTCATTTTAGTCCGTTTCGATCTTGGCAGCCTAGTTCGGCCCTGAGATTTTAGCAGCCTCTCCGTACTCGTCCTACCTGGCGCTGCCGTACCAGGGGCTCTTTCGGGGTCAGGGGAATGAGGCCCATATTTGTTACTGTTTTTGGCATTTTTGATACCCAACGTGTAGCTTGCCAGGCTCTAAACGTGGGGGCTGGGTACTCACGAGTAGCTTGCCAGTCTCTCTCGGAGGAGCGGGAGGAGCTTATGCGTTGGAGGCGACTCCTAACCGCCTCCCATGTACTTCCCAGCCGCTTGATTGCAGGCTTTTGGCCGACTTGACTCGTAGAAATAGAGTTTTGTCAAGTCGGCACTGCAGAAGCAGGGAGCTCGTCCCCTGAATCCACCTGCGTCTCTGGGAAGCACACGGTCGCTTTTGGTTCGCGTTTTATTCCCCTATCCACCACCTGGGGACGCGCCACGTGCCCTCGCGACTAACCGGGCGGGATCCCTCAAAGAGGGAGGTCCGTGGAATTCGTCATCATAGCCGACAAGAAATGCGCGCCGAGTGTGAAACCTGACTTTATTTTCGCGGCGACAACGCGCTGAGGAGGTGTTTTCCGAGGAACGAGTACACTGTCGGATTCTCCGAAGTTTAAGCTATCGAATGATTGCAGAGTTTAGGAGAAAAAGCTTCGTCCAGCGAAAATTGCTCCAAACGTGCTGTGTGTAAAAACCTACTTTTATTTCCGCTGTTGCAGCGCACTAAAAAGTTTTTTTCTACAAAAGAAAGTGCAGTATCGGAAGTAACGAGATTTAGGCTGTCAAGTAACTACTAAAGTCTGGATGGAAATCAAAAAAAGCCTTGTCTTCAGTTGATCGAAAAACGCGACGCGATAATCGAAAAGTTGTACATTGGCCAGGAGTTGAACCTTCGTCTTTTTCTTTTCGTTTGGGCTTGTTAGCCACTGCACTGCTGACACTCCCATTCAACTACAACTGTTTTTGCGATATACGGTATCGATTGTGGCAGCAACTATTCCGCTTTTCCTTTGATTGCATTGAAGTGTGAGACTTCAACATTTGCTGTTTCTGATCACGACTGCAGTGGAATTCATAGATGTCAGTCGATGATGGAGTTGAACAGATACGATAGAACAGACATCCTGAACTCCAATCGAAGCAATCACATCCTGGTTCTCCGCAAGACTCGGTGCAGGCGGTTACTCCTGTATACATGTTTCCCTCTTCTAATTCGGGTGATAAGCTAGATGGAGTAATATTGCACATTTGGTTCCTATACAGGAGCAGGACCCTGTGTGTTGACGACATTTCTTGCTATGCACGACTCGATACGACGTGTTCCGGGTGAAGAGATTTGTTTCAGGTTCACACGAAAGGGTTAGTGAATTCTGCGTGAGTCTGATTTCCTGTAGTAATGCTTCGTTTTTGCATAGTCTAGAACATGCTTCTCTTCTGAATGGATTAATCTTCAAAATGTCCGAGATTTTCATCTTGCAAATCTGAGTGTCATTCACATTATGGCAAATT
>JAHQIW010002273.1:0-23210 GCA_019055375.1 Parelaphostrongylus tenuis | reverse complement strand
GGAATGGAAAGTGAAATATCAGCGAGATCACCAACATGGCACTACTCCAAAAATCTCTCGTTCCTCGATCCACATATAATCGAAAAAACCGCGATCTAATCTCCGGCAAGAAAAGAACATCGCGGCAAGGTATGTGGCTAATACTCGTTTTCTCGCCAAACTCGAAGTAGTATTTGTGTGCAAGTAAGCAGCTGAATTTAGGAAGTAACTGCGGTCGACCCATGTTTCTAAACGAAACTCAAGAAGAAGCCCGTGCGCATCATTGATTCTTCGACATGCGTGGTACGAAATATCGGCACTCAGAATATCGACATCAAGCGTGGAACAGTGTCATTACACATTTGAACTATCCAGGTATTGCATAATGTTCATGTAAGCGGCAACATTTCTCATTTAGACAACTTTCTAGCAATTATATGATGTTGTAACTATTTATCGAATAATGTTGAGTAGTTTCCTGCCTTTATTTTGTTTAGCAAACACGGGCTTAATGCACGTTTATTTTGTACAAAAAGTAGAACAGAATTCGTATCAGTGTCAATGTTCTGGTAGTTCTGCCTTCATCAGAGCCGTATGTTGTTGTTTACTAGTCCACAGGTCAATATGTAGAGCAGTCGTACCGAGTATTAGGTGAGCGAGAAATCTTTACTGCTGAACAAGAGAAAGTCGTTTATTTATACAATCAATGCCGAGGTTAATGATAATCTGTTTTGGAAATTTTGAGTAATACACAGTACCTGAACACCGGGGGGAAGCTCAACCGACGTAGCACTGAGCGCGCGTGTTAACCACTGCACTACTGTGGCTCCTTTTCCGCCGTCACACTTCTTGTGATGCGCCAAAGAAAGAGAGGTTGAGAGTCTGGCGTGTCATTCTGCATTGGTGGGTAACATAGGATTCATGTTGTAGTCATATATCCCATCATATTGAGTAATATGCAAGACTTTCGACCCAGTCAGAAATCGAACTCGCCACATCCTATCCCTTACCGCAGACGATTTTTTCATCATTCTCTTGTTGATGTACTTGAGGAATGACGATTCAACTACTTTATTTGCATTACTATGACTTGGTCCCTGAAATACATGTTTTCGACACACCATCGAAGAAGGAGTAACGACAAAATGATTCCCGACAGTGCAGTGGTTAACACACGCCGCCACAAAGGGCGAGGACGCGGGTTCCGCTTCCGCTCGAGATTTAGAGTTTTGCATATCATTCTTGGATATGTTTTTATGCTGGCTGTTGGCAGACAACGCGTTATAGTGTAAATAAGAGTGCTGTGCAAAACGAGCGTCGGTAGTGCAATGGTTAGCATACGCTCCCGGAAAGAGTGAGATCTGGGTTCGAATCCCGGCTGACGGAAACGTTTTTTGCACAGTACTCCACATATTGGGTATCATGCCACTGTCATAAAGTGGCAAAGAGATAGAATTTGTCGTCATCTCGAGTTTAGGTAATATCTATTCGATTTATGAACAATGGAAAAGGGCTAGCGATTGTTATGTTCGTAAGAAAAGATGCCACGTCTTGTAGGAGACAATTTGATTTATCGTTGATTGTTGTTGTTGTCGCAAGGCACAGCTCTTTCTTTAGAGTATTAGTAATCAATCGATAGCGTTAGATGATTCCAACGGTGTCCTTATTTGTGAAAAGACCGTTTGTTTGCGAAACAGCAGGAAAATAAGATTGATTCACATGCGCGAGCATGTGTCTTTTGGCTAACCCACGGGGTGAGGGTAACAGGCCGGATGCGGCCTGTTCAACAATTCACCGATCGACTCGCGCTTCGGTAAATCACATGAAAGTGCAGTTTTTGTTATTCAGCTAGGAATTGTTTGTCTGCTCCGGAAGGAACTCTAAATAGAACGTCTGACTCTGATTTCAGAAGATTCTTTCTACACGTTCATGTGCTTTTCGTGCTTCCAGCGGAGTAATAGATGAATTGCTCCGACGATGTAAAACCATTCTATTTTTAATTTAACAGCAGCACAAAAGGTACCTTAGAAAAACCGGCTACTTACCACGCTAACTAGAGAGTGAAGCTTTCGAAATGCTAACACTCTTACGAAAACTTCTTACCCAGCTAAAGGGATCGGTTTTTTTGTCGCCGTCTAACATATAAGTACTGGTGTTGCTCTGCATTATGACTGAAATGAATCTTTTTTGAATGAGTGTGTTTGTGATAATTTTAAAAGAACTATGAAAAGTAGATCGTGGTTCAGTTATTCAACATAGGAAGCCTCCGATATTCTATCTTTGACAATATTTGTGACTTCTCAAACGTGCTTAGAAGGGTGCTTGTCGCGAAGTGGTTAGAGGTGCCCTGCGACAGAGATGAGGGTAATGGCCTGATCCCGCCCTTAAGGCTCACCAAGCTTGCCATCGCTCCGAGGCGGCGAATTTGTACTAGAGTTGTTTAGGAGGATGTCATCATTGGCTTGGTACATGTAGACCACAACCATGAAAATAGAGATGTATTCAGTCACCTGGAACGATGGTTGATGAAGTCGAATGTGTGACACATCCTTCAAGGGTTGATCGACGTTGAAGGCTCTATGCTCAATTGTTTTGATTTTGAGTAAATATCTTGCTAAAGATTGCCGTTGTATTCCCTAAGGGAGAGGGGGACTCATAAAAGCTAGGAATATTCAAATAGGAGTTCAGGTTCTCACATCGGAGGTGATACACTGCTTCTAAAGAGAAAGTTGGTATATGAGAACGTGGGCTTTTGGATTCACCTCACATCTGAAGATAAATGCATTCAACTGCCCCTAGAATCTCACAAAGAGTTGGTGAAATGGGACGATTTTTATGGATTGACTACGAAATGACCGGTCTCGACCATGAATGACAGGCACTCGTTGAAATCGCCGTTACTGACGGATAAGGTCTCAATGTACGCTAATTATTCGCGGAAAATTGGCTCCTAAGTAAGATCCGCGAGAATAAGATAGACATGAAACAAGCACAAGACATAGGTAGTTTCCTGTTGTTTCCATTGTTGTGAAATGTTTTACCCTTGCAAAGTCAATCATTTCGGAGGTGATGAGGCGATATAATGCACTTTTCCCTAGATGAACTAGTACTGAAAGTTTTTTTTCCAGGCTTTATGTGTCTCTTAGACAATTGCTTCTATAGATTTCTCATCAAACCTACGTGGGACGAGATGGCGCCTACAGCGTGGTATGTCTGGAAGTAGACCAAAGTAAACAAACCTTTGACGGGAATGGACCAGCGTTTCACCCATACCAGGGGCACATGCTACCACTACGCCATCGGGATTGATGAACGCCGAGAGCTTTATGCGTTTATTCTTTACCTACGTGGGAACTTGTAGAACAGTGTAGTGAATTACGATGGAGAACTATGTAGTCCATTGGTGGATTGTTAGCCCCTCAACAGCTTTTCTTTTGATACACTAGGCACTCTTTTAGCAGTTATTAACTTATTCATTGTGTTTTGCTAATGTATGTATGATCACTACTTTATTTACAGATATTAGATTTCCTGTAAATAAAGCACTGAAGCAGATATGCTCATTGGCAGGAAACAGCGTATACCGTGAGCGAAAGTGAAGCCTTTATTTTTTTTTTTGTCTCTTTTTTCTCAGATTAACCTTTTATCTCCCTCACACCATCTAAGGCTAGATTTGTAGATTCAGATCGAAGTATGCGCCACGACCTGACAAAAACTTGTACCATATTGTAGACGTTTCTACAATTAAAGAGGTAAAGTTCTTCCAAGCTTTCTAAGAACCAGAATCTAAGGGCTTTCTTGTATTTTTAACTGCATAAACTGGCCCTAAATTTCAACTAGCGCAAAGTGGTATCTGAAGGAGTTTAAGGAAGCACCGCTTCAAAATCGAACTCATGGGGCTTTAAAAGATATGCGAGAAAGTATTGATGAATTTCGTTACTATCGCTCTGTGATTTCAGCAATATGTTTGATATTTGATGATTTATCCCGTGTGACCTCTTGACTTCTTTTGGGTCTTTTTCTTCAGGGGGGTGATGGTGGTAATGGTGGTGTAGTTCCACGATGTATACTGTCATCTTTCACCTTTGACTTATCTCTTTTCGCCTTCTATATATTGTATGATTTTCTTTTGTGATACCTCAAGAATGTTGCTTAGCGGAAAATCTATGTAGGACAGAAATAGAAAATAGTCCACCTCAATTTATTTGAACTAATACAAGGCGATCAAATGTTCCTGGAACGCAGAAGAATCGTTAAATATCTTTTGAAGGAAATTTGTGTGCGCAGAACTTATCCTATGTTTTCAGAATTCCTTCCTACGCTTTAAAAACAGCTTAGATGGGTTATTTTATCCGTTTGAATAAAGTTAGCTTTTCTGTTAAAGTGAGTTAAGTCTCAAACTATGAAGTCTCTGCAGTCGTTCCAACCTACCCTCCACCTTCTAGGACTCAATTGAGAAGGACATGACTGTTAATTAGCTCAGGATCAGTCCGAAACTCATTCATGGCCTGTTATTTGTAAAGATACATCTCATTTGTGTCACCGCTTATAGCTCTGTCCTTCATTGACAAAGTGGACTGGATTCCAATATCCATCCCACGCTGTTATGTGGGGAAGCGTTCCCATGGGTTATCATCGCTTATCGGATATGAGATAGGTTGTTCAAATTAAAATTTGACTGGTCAATCCAATTCCATTTTATTAAAAAATGTTCACTGCTCCTGCCCTGTTGTCGCTGATACACTTCGCACATCCGGTGCATCTGATTTTTGACCCTTTTCAGATAGCGAGCATTTTAAACTATAGATTCGTGCGGCTGCGAAGATAGGCTGACAGCGCATTATCCAATGATTCAAGGATTATATATATATATATATTCGACCGTTTTTTTCGAGACCTTGCTTAAAACAATATAATCAAATAGCATATTTTACGCCATCATTACATTATTGGGTGATCTCGTAATTGGACATATAGTGACTTCTTATCTCTGAAGTGTGAAGTGAGTTTTTCATATTTCGCGCGCACTGCATGATCTTCATTATCAATTCCTTTGGATGTAGGAAGTACATCCTTTACAAGTAATTAGCTTAAATCAAAGACACCATGCTACCGATGAGGCTGAAAAGCTGAAACACGTGTCAACACTTTATAAGTGCCATAACAGACCTCATGAAAGGCTTAAAAAATATCATCAGATCCAAGGATAATGTAGTAGTTCTGTGTTAAACTTGACTTTTGTGAATGTTGAAGGTTGTTTTGTTGCCGCAGAAAGATAGATTATCATTTAAGAGACTTTGGAAGTGCTATTTCGTTGAAATAACGCCATTGCTTTCTTATAGTTCACATTTGCCAACTGAGTAACGATATTCTTACAGGACGGCATTGCGAGGATTCTCTGGGAATGTCGAAAATGTCAAACGAACAACACTGCTATCACTCATCCAAGGGTCTGATTTCCTCACGAGAGGCTTGTATGAAGAATCAGCTAGGAGAACCCACTGTGCCACTCTTTCACACGGTAGACAAAAAAGGAAAGTTTACGAAAAAATTTATGACGCAGACGATGAATTTACAGCGTTGACGATGCCTTCTATTTGTCATTGGCGAAACAGACAAGCAGAGTTTCTTACGTTCCCATTCGGAGAACAATCGCTAAGATATTGCAATTTCGTAGAATTTCCTACTTAGCACATTATATCGCTCACTTCTGGTGTGAGACCTACGAAGTGAAAGATTTGTTTTCCAGGACACTGTTCATTTTGTTGGAGATGCAGCTGCTAATAAAGAGCTCTTCAAAAAGTTCGGTCCATCTTATGCTGCGCAACAATTTCATGAACTGGAGAACGAAACTAATGTCATCCATCAGTAAGCAGGAAATTGTGCTCAATGCAGTTTCGTGCATTTCTCTTGTGAGATTCAATAATAATTGCTTTTTAGCGCAATTTTGAGTGAAAAGTAATCAACTTCCTGCTTTAGAGAATAAGTGGCCCGTTTCACAAATAAAATTGCAGTTCACTATACTAATTCTATAATACCGTCTTGAGTTGGTTCTCCTTCTTGCACGAGATGTGAGAATTAAGGTTGTTTCTTAAACATCCGCCTTGATGTAAAATTTGTAACGTAAAAAGGTGACTAAGAATGTCTCAGCCGAGCGTCACCTTAATTGAATTCTTGGCAGCGTCCACTCTACTTCCTCATTCCGATGCACTGTCGATCCTATAAAATGTTGAGTTGTGGTATCTCACGACAAGATGCCTTACTACATTTGTTTTCATAAGGCCAATTCTGATACGGTTCTCCTTCTTCTTCATTGTAATGGTAGATCTCACTTCCCTCCTATTCCATGAACCATCCGTTAAGGATCCGTTGAAGTTCATTAGCAGTCATTCGGCCTCTCCATCAACAAAGGAGATTTCATACGCGTGGTGAATGTGGGAAGTTAATGAAATCATCAAAGCTTAACTATCGCGATTTAATAGATCTCTTTAATTTCATTTGAACCAACATGACATGTGGTCTGGTAAAGGGCTCTTGTACAGCCCAATACACATATGTTTCGACCTTACAGTCTCGTCAGTCGAGCAGAACCCGTCGTCTTTCAATCTTTTTTTAGCCAATCCGCTGTGTATGCTTTATGACACACGACATGTTAGCTCAAATAAAAATGAACAGATCTATTTAAATTCGAGCGTGGTATTAAGAGAACACTCAAAAATAGGTATAACGTGATTTAGTCTCCCTAAAATTTGCTGCCAGACCTTTCCCAACAAAGATGTGCGTCCATTTGGTAATGGTATATATTTTTTACACATGTCACCTCGAAAGAAAAGAAATTGATGAGGATCAAAAGACAGTTGAAGGCAGCTGACTTGTAATGACTAATCAATGTGAAGAATGCTGAGATGGCTCGTCAGCCGGGAGCCAGTATTGCAAAATTCCATCCACCTACCTTGCAATGAATGGTGACCAGGTGCCGTCGCTGCATTGCGCGCCCTAACCTACTACAGCTCACTAAGAAGTTCTTTCGAAAAACCAAATACATCGCTGTAATCAGCAGAATTCAAACTATCGAATGGTTTCTGAAAGTCTAAGGGAAATGATATCCCCGACGCAGGACGCGTTGAAACGCCTCATGTGTGAAACATACTTTTATTTTGGCTGTTGCTGCGAACTGAAAGGTTTCCTTCAGAACCTAAGTATTTCGCTGGAGTTGCCTAGATCTGTGCTATTATTTGAGCTAAAAAACATCTGAGAAAACTCGAAAACACCCTTGTCTCTGAAAGGGTGCGGAAAACAGCGGTATTTCAAATGTGTGAAACCCACTCTTCTTGTGCGAATTGCAGAGTTCTAAGAATCTGTTCTTAGAGAGCAGCATATTTTCATAATAAAAAAGATTCGCTCTATCTAATGGTTAAAATACTGTTATAAAAAACTTTTCTCAGGCAAGAACTCTTCAGATGTGGCACAAAATCTCATTTTGACTGGAGCGGCGTTAAAACGGGCAATATCAGAATTAGAATATACCTTTAGATATCACTTGATTCAAGCTACCAGATATTCTTACATTCATCGGATAACGGTAAAGAATGCGTTTTTACCGGAGGTTTTAATTGGCGCCACCATAATATAACAGTACCGAAATTTCTCCACAGCAATGTGACGTATTATTAGTAGTAAAGGTTCTAATATATTCTTTATTGAAACATTAGCAGCGATATAAGTTCGTATCACAAACTCCAAGTAAAATATGTATCTGGCTCACCTACATATCACTGAGAAAGTAATACAATGTAATAAACAAAATTAGTCGCTAGGCAGAAAAAGTGAGTCCCGACATTTCTAGCGAAATTGTTAGAAGCGAGAACGATAGGGAAAAGAGCAATGAAAGACCGTCGAGTCCACTTCTAAAGAAGAGACGATTTCAATATGCGCATGTTTGAAGAGGTGCAAATCAAATGATATTCAACAAAATATATGTACCGTTCTGTAGACATAAAAACAGAATTGTTCGAAAAAAAAACAAAGGAATCTCAGCAAAGCAACTGAGTCACTGTATATCGCAAAGCTGCTGAGAAAGCTCTGTTTATCAACTAAATGAGGCGATGAACATAATGCGATTCAACTCAGACTGAGTGAATGGCGGATCCATTTTAGTGAATGGAAAATAATTGATGACATGATGCTCATCGTCATAAAAACAAGTACAATTCAAAAAACATATCAACAAGAGGATGTCTTGTTCTGTACCTTAATCTACGAATAAAATGGAACTGAATGACATGGAAAACTGACAGACTTGCAGAGATGAACACGCAATTATTTTTGGGATAAATGAATGAAATCCTTTAATTCTTACATTGGTGCCGGTAACATCTTCACTTAGTTTTATTGATGGACAGACAGCTGAGACGACCTCGAAAGTAACCTGAAAAAGCAGCAGCGATTTTATTAGCTTTGATATCTGAGCAATGAACAGTAGTTTTGAAATCACTGGAGTTTTCGATGCTTACATAGCAGATTATAGTGCTGTCATTTATTCTCGAAAGACTAGAAGTTATCTGATTTATTGTGATGTACAGTAAAAACTCATGACCTCAATCAATATTTCCACAGCTGAAAAAGAGTTCAGTATTTCCATCCAGTACCCGAACTTAGAGTGAGATCAAGGCATGCAAATATCACTGCTCATCCTAGTGGCAACACAGTCACAAGACCACGAAATGCTCATTAAATCAGCGTGATTATCTGTGGTGGCGAATGCCTTAGCTAGGGTACCACGTGACTTCTTAAATCAACAAACAACCCGAACAAATATAAGCAATCACAATGACGCATTGGCGTTCCGCTGACGATGTCAGAAGATGACAAAAGTGCTGGAATGCGACCATATTTCTATTTCAAAGAGTCATTGGGACTGGATCAAAACTTCAGAACTATACGCCTGTGTTAGGTTGTGGAGATTCTCCACACACCATCAACATAGGAAACTACCTCAAGTCTCGATATCTGCTCTTCTGGAGACTGCGATATAACCTGAATTCCACCTAATGCCTATACAGTACCAACGCATTCAAGTGATGCGATCCTTATTATTCGTAAAGAGCAATTAATCTTATCGAGTAAAACTAGGTCACGGAATGTCATTGATGCAGACAATGTCGTAAATTTCAACACTGCACCACTATGGAAAGGGATACATATCACCAACTGCTTCGTGATCAGTCTGTACAATTTATGAAGGCCATATTGTTGCTATCATCAATCAGTGAGAGAGAGATATCGCTGCTAAAATCAATTTTTGAGAAGCTGCCATTGACAGGAGGAAGCAGTTTACAATGAAGGCACTATGATGTTTGTGCAAGGATTCCTTAACGGAAAAAAGCAAATTAATGAAAGCGAATACAAGACTGGCAAGTTCCGCATATGAGAAGGCAGTAAAGACGGAGACGATGGAAGCAGCCAAGTGGAACGACATAAGTGAGGCTCGATCATGTGTTCATGAATAAACGATTCCTCCTTGGTACTTCCAAAGCATAATCCTTTAACATAGCATCTAAGCAACTCTTTTCCGTATCAAGATTCGATTCAGCTGCAAGCTGCAGAACAGCACCTTCCATAGTCTAAGAAGGTAAAAAGTCGTGTGTAGAAAACATCCTTAAAATTTGGACGCAGACCTTACCTAATATAAAGGTATGTTAAAAAGGACTCATCCAAGCATTACAAGCGGTTTTCTGAGGATTTGAAAATTCGGATATGTCCAACTTCATTAAACATAGAGTTCTGATCGCATGCTTATCATCAGCAATTTTCTAACGACAAAGCAGAACTAATGCTGTTATAACACATCCTATACGACTAAAATCTGTGCGATTAAAAAGGCTTAAAATAGAGGCCAAATTCAGGCAACAACTTTAAGTCATAAAAAACCTTTCATCCCTGAAAGATATCGAGCACACCTGATGCGTCCACAAAGTGGAACTAAAGAACCAACTTCCTACTGACAAGGTAGCATGCACTGGACCACCTTAAAGAAGCTTCTATGACATTGTCACTTCTTTGAGAAATAATATGCATAGCAGGAACGGTGATCAAAAAGTTCAACGAATCGAGGAAAGAGAGGATTATGCACAGAACAAAGGCAATAAATTTCGTAAAAGTACATGAAAATATACTAGTGGTTCTCTAACAAAAAAGGCCAAATCACACGTATACTCAGGACGTTCCATCAAAATGACAAACGGCATGGACGTGCAATTATGCAGCAGGAGGAGATCAACGTAGGGCTCTTAATTATTTAACTGACGAGCCGAAAACTTGTAGACCATCTTCGACTCAGTGGCTCAGTGGTTCACGCCACAGCTCTTTAGCTGAAGCAAAGATTGATATGGCATTCACATAAGAAAACGCACCATCTAAGACATGACCAATTCATATTGTTTAATCTATATCTAAATTTATGCATTAAATTTAAAGTTACATATTTAAAAATTTATATTCTTGTTAACGTGACCCAACAGAAAGTCCACATTGCGCCCTTGTACTCAATTTGTTTCTCAGCATTAAACTTTCACAAAAGTTTTCGAACACTTCCCATAATCAAATCCAAAAAAAAAGAATGTTTTTAGCCTAAAACGAGGTTGGTACGCCAGGGCCATGCACCGGTGTTTCGGAGGTTCGTCCTCTTCGTCAGTGACCCCCGCCCCACATTAAGTCCTGCATTGTAGCAAGGAGGGAGGTATGTGGTATGTGGTGATGGCATAGTGTACAATACACTGGTCCATCACCATCAGTCGATGCATTCGGCTGGTAGACCAAAACTAAATCCATTAAATCGACTGTTTCTGAAACCTCGTAATAACCATTCAAAATCAAATCCAAAAAATATGGCCCTGGCGTACCAACCTCGTTTTAGGCTAAAAACATTCTTTTTTTGGATTTGATTTTGAATGTTTTATTAAGAGGTTTTAAAAATAGTCGATTTAATAGATTAGTTTTGGACTCCCATAATGTCAGCTGCTGCCTGAGGGAACCTTGTCTTCTCATGATTGTCGTAAAATGCTGCTCGCACCGATATCTCCTTGTAATCTCAGAGATTGTCGAGATAAGGTACTCCCATGTGGATCACAAGAGAGAAGGATCGAGCCATCGCCCTGGTTCCTTCTCGGTAGATCACACCAGTAATCAACCCTCGTTCTCACCACCTCCACTGGATCCCTCATGTAACTATAACAGCTGATGATAGCCAATGATAGAAAAAATTGAAGTGGACGACAGAAACACGTTAGATCTTCTGAGGACGATCACCTAAGAGATTTGAGGAGTTGCTGCTCACAGCGAACTACAGCGATTATCATAAGAGAGGAATTCATTGGCTATTATACTGGGACCAATATTATTCGTAAGGACAGATGATCGCCGTAACTGAGAATTCAGTTGGTAGACACTTACATTTTGAGAGTGATTACAGTGATACAAGCAGGTCATCAAAAGTACCAGCAAGATGAATTCACTTCTTCACGTAGTTAGTTTACTGTGAAACGCCAGCCATATCAACTTGCAAAGACCGGCCAGCAATCCGCGTTCCATTTAGTGCAGCAACTGCATTGCAGGCATCCGCGTAATTCATTATTGTTACGAATGCGTAACCTTTCATTTTCTCGTTGCAACTCCCGTACAATCTGCAAAAGTAGAAATAACTGCAGGATGAAGAATTTATACTGAACCGTGCAACCACAATCTTCTCAACAGGGTTGAATCACAAAATTCTGCTACCGAGTACAAACTAGGCGATGAAACTATAGGAAAATCAATCCAATAATGTAGAGTGGTATGCAAAAATATTTGCCTCAGCTGGAATTCCAACCCAGATTCCACTCTATGCGTGGCACGTGCTAAACCATCGCACTACCGACGACGCCCGTTCTGACACCACCAATGTTTTTGCACACCACTCTACATTATTGGGTTTATTTTATCATCATATCACTGCAATAGGCGGCCAGATAAACAGAATTGTGTGAGAATACAATTCTGAAGGATAGGAGACTACTACGAGAGAAATTTATGTAGGAAAAACAGTTTGTGTACCAATCAGTAAAAAGATAAGTTATTCTGAATGGAATAAGTCTATCTGTAGTGGTACATGTTAGATTTCATTGCTTGATGCATTCTTATCAACACTGTTCTTCAATCATTTCATTATAACAAAATTATTCACGTAATCACTCATCTTTTTTTACTAAGAGAAAAACTTCTTTTCTCTGGAAAATATTTACCATCTACTCGCAATATCCTACAAATTTTATGTTGATTGTATACTGTTGTCCACCTTTTCAACGCGTTATCATTGTTTTGCTTCGGCCACATATAATTGGGCTATAGTTAGCATAGGCACATATATGGCGGGTATAGTGCTTGCAATCTTCATAGCCCCAACCGCCTCGTCTTTCAGCTTTATACGTTGAACTTTGAGTTTTTAACTTTGGCTTTCAGCTTTGTACATTTTATGACCCTGATATATTGAAATTTCAGAGACAAAATAAGATTGGTCAGTTTTCTAACAGTATAATAAAACCATCATCTCTCATTGGCTTTGCGTGGTCCTAGGTCCGATGCTTATTGTGAGCGAAGGATAACTCGAAGTATGCAAGGATTGAAATTATTCAAAAACTACTGGGCAAGGCATGGGAAATGTTAAAAGATATGCACGATGCGCAGACCAATGTAACTTTCAATCTGCTCACGACTGGCCTCCTATGAATGCTTCTCCTAACCATATTTCTAGGTTTTACACCGATACAATTCAGATTTTTTTCACACGTATAGTTGGATAGATTCTATCAGTTCATATATTCCTGAGAGAATTGAGTGGTGAGCGAAAACGCGGCCTTAGGAGGGAGCCGAACCGCATTTCATACCATCCGGGAACGTATTTTCGCTCACCAATCAATTCCCTTAGGAATATATGTATGATTATAACACTACGAAAAATGCAGTAAAAGTAGTAGAAATTTCCATTAGCTCACTCACGACAAGCAGTCACTTCAGATAGAAGCATGCTTCGGCAGCCGCCGGAGTCATACAAGCCCAAGAATTCCTCATAACTGTTTGTCAGATCATTGACAATCGGTATTGTCCAATCATTACATGGTATATGCTTTCCGAAATCAGAGAGCCATTCATTTCGACTTGTTTACCACTGCACCATTGATTCATCATGACCTGGGTCTCTATCCTATTGATACGTAGTCCGATCTTTTTCCCGCTTCATTTAGCTACTTGAGCATTGTCTCTGCTTCATTGATTCTCTCCGGAAATATGACGATGTCGTCCACGACACAAAAATGCGGCAAAAATTTTCCATCGGCACGTATGCTCTTCTCGACCTAGTCGAGCGTCTTCATTACCCACTACAGTGCGGCGGTGAACTGCTTGAACAATATCGTATTACCTAGCTGAACCCCTTTGCCAATGGTATGTCGATGGTATAGGGCATGTGATGATGGGTCGATGGAAGAGCTCTATTTTCGTGGTAAAGTTTCAATAACAGGCTGACAAAGTTCTTGTGTAAGACGGGTCAACTCCTTCATCAACGAGCGTTGGTAGGACCGCTTTTGTTTCGACGTTTCGAACGCTTTTTCGTAGTCGAGAAAAGTCAGGATAAAGTTACGACAGACTTCACTGACCAGTGACACGGTTTGGATGTGGCCCATGCAGCAGGATCCCTTACGGAATTTTGCTTGTTCAACTGGCTGTGCCTCATTCAAAGTTCTTATTCTGCGCAGAAGTATAATGTTCGTAAGGAGTTTGTAGAGAACACTCAACAAGCGAGTTAGACGGTAGTTACGAAGATTCCATCGGTCACCCTTTACATGATTGTGACGTCCTCCACTGGTCTAGAATTTTTTCCTCTTCAAGATAGGATGACATATTTGTATCGCTTAGTACATGTAGACTATGGCCTACAGGTTTCAGAAAGTCGGTGGTGATGTTATCATGTACTGGAGATGTGTCTTTCTTCATGATTTCTATCGCAACTCGCACTTCATAAGGGAAATCCTCAGTGGTTTTTTCTCCATTAGATATTTTGGGGTCCCAGGACGGGGAAAATGGGAGGGAAAAGGTTAGTATAGAATTTTTGCGCTATCAATTCCATGCCATGACGGGATGTTCTAGCATTCTCAAAGTCGTTCATTGGGACAGCGAGCGTAACACTACAATCGCACAAGTTCCGACGGCACTTTCTACTACTAGCCCGTCTTGTGCTGCTTCCAACGATTTTTCTATCTGTACCGGTAAAGGTCCTCCTGGAAAGCCATCTGAATCTAGAGTTTATTATCACCAGGCTAGAACGTGTTTGCATTAGGATCAAGCTTCAGTCCTCTTCTCTTTTCGAGCAGCTCCTTAGTGGTAGTGGAAATGCGCTCTGAACTTGTTGTATGACTGACTGAAGCAAATTTGGCACAACATTCAAATCCTTTGATAAGCAGCTCGCAGTCGTCGGTCGGATCTTCCTTAGTCTGCAGTCATGTTTGGACAGCATGTCGTTTAGATTGCCTTCGCAGTAAACGGCTTGACAATTTCTTCGCAATCAATGACATAGCCCCTTTTCCAGCAAAAGACTGACCGAATCCGCGCGTGAAGAAGGCGGTGATCGAACTCAGTGCAGAATGATGGGACTCCTGACGTGTCAAGTAGGTGGCATATCCTGTTTCTGAGTATATGGTCGATCTTTGCATGTGACGCTCCATTGGGTGACTCCTATGTCAAGCGTCTTTCTTCCGTAAAAGAGAAATCTCCCTGAAAGACGTGATGCAGGAATCCTGTTAGACGATTAAAATTCTCAATCCTTTTTCCAAATCCATATTTCCCATTCCTGTAATGCTGTCGTTAGTCTTCCTTATTCTGACGTTAATGTCTCAGACAATGAATTTGTAACACGACTTGTTATTTGTGGATAATTCCCTCCAATCGGTATTAGAATGTATCCAATTTCTATTAATCACCTGCATCGGTTGGTGAGTAGCAGCTGATGATAGTGATCTTCTTATGACGCGCTACCTAGAGACGAACGACGGCGTTGCGAGAGGAAAGGATCTTGTATAAATCAACAGTATGGATAATGGATGGATGGGGAACAAAACCTACGCCATCAACATTTTGTGACGGGACGTTTTCTCAGCGGATGACAATTTTTCGTTTCTTATACGTTAGTTGAATAAATTTTTGAGACTTGCCGCTCAAAGAAATGCGTGAAGATTAGTGTCAGAGACTAGTGTTTTTACATTGAACGTTCAAAGGAGGAAGCAATCTCCATGGCGTATTGTTTGTGTGTTCAACATATTCGGTTGCGAAGGATGGTATACTGCTGGTCATGCATATGATATTCCGTGGATTCCTAACGTGTCCTCGTGAGGGCGTTTTCAGGTCTTCACGATGTCGCTTCTAAGAAAATGAATTTCGACGAAGGATCTTGGCCGGGCTCCTGTTAGTTGACCTGGAGATGATGTTAAACTAGAATTAAAAGCGAAAGTAGGAGCAATAGTAGAATTCACTCCTCAGTTCACAGAATTGCTGTGCAGCGTAAAATAGATGGAGCTTCGCTTTGAAGAGCTTTTTACTGACTTATGCACTTCCAATAAATTGTGGAATATTTCAGAAAACCTCGACCCAGCTTGAAATAGGCAATGTATAGAGCAGAAAATTCCACTAGTTTACAAAGTGCTGAAGAATTTGTTTATTTAGGACGCAAAAAATCTACGCTATCTGTTTCGCGAATGGACAAATCGGAAGCACCTCCGGTACTGGAGACCATCGTCTCTGTTATAAGCTGTTCACGAGCGCTTATCGACGCTGATGAGGCAGATCTGCATTATTTCATTTCCTTGTTGTAGCAGTTGCAATTCCGTATTTTGGCCAAAATGTGTTGTTTAAATTGAAATGCTAAGAGAAGAAAAGTTTTGCTACAACATTCTCCTTCTATTTTGATACAACACTGAACTAAGGCTACCGAATTACGACCATTGCTTCTATAGTACTACTTTATTTGTTCCTATCACGTGGAAGAGTAATAATGTAGGAGTTTTTTATTATCCGAATGAGATAAGCGTTTCGGGGCACGTGAAGATATTGATTTTGGTGGGCGGGAGTGGTGATTAAAAAACTAATCCCTTTCTCATGCCATCACTTCTGTGAGTGGTGCGGACTGTATACGATACAGGATATTGTATCGAGGATTTTGAATTAAAAAGGAGAAAGTGAATCAGGTAAAATTAGTGCAAATATCCAGTGAAAAAGGTTGGAACGATGGATAGTGTTTATTGTGCAAGATAAGTGGACATACAAAAAGATGTTACGCAAAAGAAAATTGACGAGGTCTCTTCTACAATTCTGTAGAGGTTCTGACTTTCCAAAGCATAGTAATAACTAAAAAAATGTTGAGAGCTATTGTCAAAGCGGCATCGCATATAGTGAGTGAATAATACCACTTCTGCAAAATCACTTATTGTACAATCGGCTTTCGCATCATCCGCAAGCGGTCGATTGGTTTTTCTTTCTTACTTTTGCTTTTTGATTTTAGTTTAACATCATTTTCGGATCAACTATTAGGAAGCCCGGCCAGGAGCTATCGCCGAAATTTGTTCCTTGAAAACGACATCGTGAAGACCTGCAAGCGCTCTTGAAAGGACACGTCAGAAATCCATGAAACATCATATGCACTGGCAGCAATATACATCCTTCGCAACCGAATACGATGGACACCCTAACAATGCGCCATGAAAATTGCTTCCTGATTTGTACTTTTGATGCAAGAACACTCTCTTTGTGACGCCGATGTTCACGCACTTCTTCAAGCGCCATGTCCATAAAATTTCATGTAATTGCCGTACAAGAACGAAAAACGGGAGGGCCGACACGCGTCAACTGCACTACGGGATTCTTTTCATTCGCGGGAGACAACATCCCTTCACGAAATGCTGATGGCGTAGGCTTTGATGTCCATCCGATCATCACCCATACTGCCGATTTGTAAAAGATCCTTCCCTCTCGCAAGGCAGTCCTTCATCTCTAGGTAACGTATCGCTAACGAGGGCAGATACAGGAATGGGAAATACGTAAAAACTCCCAGTACACTTGGAAGTGTGTTCTCTATAATTTATGGCACGAGTTAGGATTAACAATCACCTATGTATAACTAGTGAAACGTGAAGATGTTCGCCTTTCCAATTTATAGCATGGGTGTGAAAGAATAGTCGGCTTTGGTTGATTATTGAAACTTGGTAGTGCTATGATACAGTTAACGTTGAGAAGTGTCAAAAGAACGTCTTTAAAAGAAGATCACTATCATCAGTTGCTACTCCACCAACCGTGCAGCTGTTGAACAGGAAAGTGGATGATTCTAATATTCTATCGGAGGAAGTTATCCACAATGACAAGTCGTATTGAAAATCATTGTCGGACACTCAATGCCAGAATAAGGAAGGCTAACGAGGGCGAATATAGAATCTGAAACTTGGATTTAAAGGAAGGGACGAGAATGGAAATCGTTTAGCAGGATACGTGTCTGCAGCACGCCTCTTTTACGTATACTCATTTTCACGGAAGAAGAACATTGCCGGTGAACATAAGAGTCACCTAATGGAACGTCACATGCGAAGATCGACCATGCATTCACAAACAGGAGATGTCACTTACTTGACACGTCTGTGGTCCCTTCATTCTGTACTGGATCCGATCACCGCCTTCTTCGCGCGAGGATTTGATTCGGTCTTGTGCTGGAAAAGAAGTTATGCCATCGATTGCGATGAAAGTGTCAGGCCGTTTACTGCGAGGATATTCTAAACGAAACCCTGTTCAAACATGACTGGCAGATATAGGGAGATCCGACCGACTACTGCGAGTTGCCTATCAAAGAATTTGAAAGTTGCACCACGGATGGATCAGTGGCTTAATTCTGATTTTCTTGACTGCGAAAAAGCGCTCAACAGTTTCCAACAAATGCGGTCCTATCAGCGCTTGTCGATCAAGAAGTAGACCAGTCCTGTGTAAGAACATTGCCAAACTGTTTTCGAGACTTCACTACAAAAATACAGCTCTTTCATTGGCCCATCGTCACAAGCATATACCCCCATTGGCTGCACCTCCGCGCTGCAGTGTGTAATGAAATCACTCAATTCGGACAAGAAGAGCTCAGGTGTCGATGGAAAATTCCTATTCCTCTTACAGCAGAGATGGTGCTCAAGGGCTCGAATGAAGCGAGAAAAAAGATCAAACTAAGTACCAATAGGATGGAGACTCAGTTCATGGAGAGTCAATGGTGCCGTGGCGAACATGAATGAAATGGTTCTCTGATTGCAGAAACCATGTAGTGATTGAACAAGAGATATTGGCATGAACTGGACAATTAGTTACAAGACAGAAGGAATTCTGGAGCTTGAATGGCGACTGCCGAAGTGAGCTTTTATCTTGAGTGGCCTCTTGTCGGGAGTAAACTAATAGAATCTATTGAATAATCCGTGTAAAAAAATTTGAAATGTTTCGGTAGAAAATATGGTGAGGGAGAAGCACTCATAGGAGGCCACTCGTAAGCAGATCAAGAGTTGCATCGCTCTCTGAGCATCGTACATATCATTTAACATTTTCCATACCTTGCCTAGCAGTTTCTGAACAGCTTCAACTCTTGTATACTTCATGTTATCCTTCGCTCATGTTAAACACCCAGGATCTAGGAGCACGTGCAAGCGCAAGTCCATGGCGAGATGTAAAGGTCTTAGTATACTATTTAAACAAGCCAGTCTTATTACGTTTCTGGAATTTCAATAGATCAGATTCACAAAATGAACAAAGTTAATAGCCAGAGTTCTAAACTCAAAGTTCAGCGTAATAAATAGAAAGTCGAGGCGAGGAGGGGCAATGGAAATCGTGAGCACTATATCCGCCATATATTCGGCTATGCTAACAATAGTCCAGTTATGTGGCTAAAGTAAAAGAGTAATAGCACGTTGGAATTGCGGACAACAGCATATAATTAGCATAAGAATTGTAGAATATTACGAGTAGATGAAAGGTATTTTTTGGAGAACAAAAAAGTCTCCTTTTCCTAATAAAAAGAGGGGGTAGCTGCTTAAAAAATCTTGTTATAATGAGTGATTAAACCCACAGTTCCTTGATAAAAACTGCGTCAAGATATGAAATCTAAACATGTGTCACTATATTTGTATTCTTCCATTCAAAATAACTTGTCTTCTACTAGTTGCTCCATAGGTCTATTTTTTTTTGAATTCCTCTCGTTGCAGTCTTCTAATCTTCAGAAACTATTTTCCTACAATTTTCGCCGTCTAAGTTTTACTCAGCACCGGAATTCCGTAAACACCCATCCTGTTGAGATTGTGGTTGTAACGGTTTAGTATGCAATCTTTATCCTTCAGCTATTTCTACCTTTCAGGTAGTGCGTGATTTAGCAACGGAAAATCTAAAGGTTAGCATTCATAACAATGATGAATCACGCGGATGCCTGGAATGCAACTGCAGCACTAAATGGAACGCAGACTGCTGGCCGGTCTTTGCAAGTTAATATGGTTGGCATTTCACAGTAAACGGACTACTTGAAGAAGTGGGTTTATCCTGCTGGTACTATCTGATGTTTTGTTCGTATCATTGTAATTCCTCTCAAAAGGTAATGTCTACCAAGTGAATAACCCAATTAGGACGATCATTCACCCTAGCGAATGGTTTTGGCCCTAGTACATCTGCCAATTCCTTCTTTTATGATTATCACTGTCATGCGCTGTGAGCAGTAGCTCCTCTAATCTCTTAAGTGATCGTCTTCGAGGGATCTTAAGTGTACCTGCCGTATACTCCAATTTTTTTTTATCGTTTAGCTATCATCAGGTGTTCTCGTTATATGAATGGTTCAGCGGAGGTGGGAAGCGGTTGTAATAAGTGGTGTCAGTCCATCAAGAAGGAGCAAGGGTGCTGGATCGACCTTTCTCTTGTAAACCACATGGGAAAACCTTATTCCGGCAATCACTGAGATTACAAGGAGATATCTGCGTCAGTAGCATTTTACAGTAATTATAAAGAAGATATGGTTCCTTCAGGCAGCAGCTGACAATATGAGATGTTTAAAAACTTTTGTGGAGGTTCAATGCTGGGAAACAAATTGAGACAAGAAGACACAATGTGATGTCGGGTCTGCAAAACAAGAGTATAAATATGTGGTACAGTTTGAAAGATATGAAACGGTCACGTCTTGAATGGTGCGCTTTTTGAGTGTTAATGCATTATTAACCTTTGCCACGGCTACAGAGCTGGTGAACCACTGAGTCACTGAGTCGGAGGTGGTCTCGAAGTGTTCGGTTCGTCACTCAAATATTTGAGTGTCCTACGCTGATCTCCTCCTGTTGCATAACTACACGTTCATGGCGTTTGTCATTTTGATGGAACGTCCTGAGTATACGTATGATTTGGTTTTGCTGGTTAGTGAAGTCAATATCTTCTCATGTACATCTACGAAATTTATTACTCTTGTTCTATGCGTAATCCTCTCTTTTCTTGATTCACTAAACTTTTTGATCACCTCCCCTCCTTTGCATAGTACTTTCAAAAAGCTGAAGATGTCTCAAAAGCTTTGATAAGATGGTCTGGTGCATGCTTTTTTGTTGGTAGAAAGTTGAATCTTTAGTCACACTTTGTGGACGGCATCAGATGTGCTAAATATGATTTAGAGATGAGGGGTCCTTCCTTTGAAGATACATTGTATGACCTAAAATTGTTGCTTGTTGCTAGCTGTATATTCATAGCATCATAATACTGTTAAGGAGCAAGCAAAATGAAGAATTCATATTAATTATAAGCTCCAAATTCCAGCTTTGTTTCGCTCTGATTCGATAGAGCAAAAAACCACGATAATGAATGAGAGTTAGAAATCATCGAAAGTTCTGGGAAAATTGTATTAACACTGTATGCGATGTCAACTCGTAGATAACCCTCAGCAATCAATAATTGTGAACTATTTTATGAGGGAATATAGTACCAATAAAGTCTAGACTTTCTGAAGGCCAACTGCACTAACCTTGGTATAGTTGGATTACATCAGTAGTTTCTCCTGTTAAGCAGTTCCAAGGTGTTAATCACAGTATTAACTGAATATCACATGAAATTTCTTGGAAACGACATTATCAAGATCTGAAAACCTGAAAACGCCCTTGCAAGGTTAAGTCAGGAATCCAAGGAATTTCGATCTGCACAACCAGCAATAAGGTCAGCACCAGTACTCCGTACACTCCCTGCTCCCGTCTATGGCGCCAGTCGGAGAGAAAACCGGTGAAAGGCCGCAAAACCGCGGGATACGAAGGATACGAAGGGTATTCGAAAGGTCATTTGGAACCGGATCTATTGAATACGCAGTCCACACGCCACAGAGATTGTTTTTCTACTCGGCACGCATAGTGTAAGACACTCTCCGCGGACGCCGATCTTCACGCATTTCTTGAAGCAGCAAATCGCATAAAATTACCCGTAATTGTCGTACAAGAACGAAAACCAGGAAGGCCGACATACGTCAACTGAACAACGGCACACTCGTAATTCGAGAAGAAAAGGCGCCATATGAAATGTTGAGGGGGGACTTTGTAGTCCACCCGTCCATCAACTATCCGTCGACTCTTACGAAATCCTTTCCCTTCGCCTAGCTATTCTTAGACTCCAACTAATGCGTAATTATGAAGTTACTGTCATCATTATCCGCAAGGATAAAGCGTATTACAAATTCGTTATCGGAGACTTCAATGCCAGATTAGAAATGGCCAACGAAATTAAATGCGAGATTGGAAAATTTGGATTAGGGGAAAGAAACGAAATTGGAAACCGCTTCGCTGGATTCGTGTCTGCGGCATGTCTCTTCATGGGACTTCACTTTTCCGGAAGAATGAACCCGCCGCTGGACATAGGAGTCTCCTAACGCCACGACGCATGCGGAAATCGACCGTATACTTGCCAAGCGAGGATGGTGCCTGCTCGACACAACCGTAGTGCCATGTTTCTTTACTGGGTCCGATCATCGCCTTCTTCGAGCAAAGATACGATTCAGCCGTGAGCTGGAAAAGAATTCATGCCATCGATCAAGAAGAAGTCGGTCAAACCGTCTAAGGACGAGAACATTCTAGACGAAATCCTGGTTTACCATGACTGGCAGATTAAGGATGATCCGACCAAAAAATTACAAACTGCTTGTCGAAGACTAAAAAGGTGCGCCGACTCAGCTTCAGTTGCTCAACCTAGAGGAGCCGATTGCATCTCCTCCACCAGGAACGAGTTGCTCGTGAAGCGAAGCAAGCTGAAGCCTGATTCCAGTGCAACATATTTAGCTCGGTTTATATCAAACACCAGCTGCAAAAGAGCTTCGCAGGAGAATCTACATCGGTACCACAAAAGAAACTGTTGAAAGCAGCACAAGAAAGATCTAGTCTGAAGAATTTCCGTTGGAATCTGTGTGACTATAGTATTCTGCTATCAGCTTAGATAAACGAAACTGGGATTACGAAAACTTCCCGCCATGATATGGAATTGATGACGAAAAAAATGCTGCACCAATCTTTTCAGTTTCACCATCACTGTCTCGGATCCCGTAATCCCCACTGGAGAAAAGCCGCCTGGAATTCTGCCCTCTAAAGTTCAAGTCGCGATAGAAAGCATGAAAAAAAGGCACGGCTCTAGGTCCTAATAACATGCCTTCCGATTTGCTGCGAGCAGAAAGCCATAATTTACATGTACTTCTTGCAGCACTTATGACGTCTCACCTTCGGAAGAAAAAAATTCCAGGCCACTGGAGCACGGCGCGCATAGTCATCATCCACAAAAACGGTGACGGAAGGGATCTCCGCAACTGTAGTCCAATTGCTTGTTATGAATACTTTACGAGTTATTTGCGAGATCATCCTTCTGCGCATACTAAGAACATTTGGATGAGGCATCAACAAGTTGAGCAAGCAGGAATTCGACAAATATTCTGCTGCGCGGACCACATCCAAAACCGTATCGGTAAATCATGGAAGTCTGTCGAGAATGCCACCAGCCCTTAATCCGAACTTTCATCGACTTTGAAACAGCATTTGATAGCATCAAAACGAACGCAGTCCTATCAGCTCTTGTCGATCAAGGAGTGGGTCCATCGTACATACGAACTTTATTAGACTGCTACTGGAATTGTTTCACGATAATACGGCTCT
>JAHQIW010002272.1:0-13841 GCA_019055375.1 Parelaphostrongylus tenuis | reverse complement strand
CCTGATAATCTTTGAGCTGTGGTCTTGAGAAAACACTTGAATCGAAAGACATGATATTTTGAATATACCAGCCAAAAGCAATCGAGTGTACAACACTGTGTTCGGTGAGTTTCACTGGACATAGAGTGTAAAACGTTCGTCGTCGCTAACTCTCAGTGTGGGGACTGGAGCACCCACAGAGATTATTAAAAGACGAGAAAGGGTAACTGCCCGACTGACGAGATCGCAAGATCGAAACACGTGTATCGGGCTCTATAAGTCAGCCCTCTTTGACAGAACACTGACATGCGTGGCTCAAGAAATGATTATCAGGCATGTCGAATGACTGTTAACACTTTCAATGAAACAGCTTTCTATGGCGAAACGGCCTTGAAGTGATAATGTGTTTAGAACTACAAACACGGTCCCCATAGGGTCAAAAGGGTTTGTGGTAAGGTGGCCGCGAATAATGAAGTTTTTAAACTCTTTTTAAACACTAGTCAAGTCGCGAGACTTTGAAAAATAGGCTTAAATTCTACGAAAATCTTAGCTCTACTAAATTTTTTTGTTGTGCAGAGCGTTATCGCCACTAACAAGACTGTGTCTGTATGTCCAAGACTGTATAGTAATATGCAAAATTTTGACTGGGACAGGAATAGAACCCGCCTTCACCCTTCCTAGTTGGTTATAACCGTTATCTAAAACCTGACAATGTAAACATCCAAGGCCGATATCTGCTTGCTGGGCCAAACCGTTGACGCTTAGGTGCTGAAAGGTTCATTGTCTGTATCGCAAAACGAGTGATAGTAAAGCAAGAAAACTCGGCTGAGTGATTGTTATCACGCGCCCCGGGAGTGGTGAGATGCTGGTTCGATTTCCGTCTGGAGTTCAAAGTTTTGCATATCACTCTACATTGTTGGTTGTAATTATAATATCTTAACGCCGCTAAAAGAGCGGTTAGACAAAGATTTATCGTTGATTGCAGAAGTGTATTTTCCGTATTTATGAAAAGAACTTCGTACTCACTTTGAGTATCGAAGTTATCTTTCATTTTATCCTGATTAATATTCAAAACTACGAGTTTGACATTCTTGTAGTAAATCTGTTTTTCTGACGATTACAGCAGTTTACTAGAACATCTTGACAATGCTAATCTTATAGTAATCGAAATTTTATGTCTCCTAAATAGAATTTATCTTTTTTTTTCAGTTGGATATCTATAAAAGCGGTTTTGACGGGCAGGAATACGAGGAAGACGTTCATTCAGACTACGATGAAGGTAGTTCTCATTCATTGAAGAGTCGTCTGATCAATTCTCTTGGTGTATATTTAGATAAGAAAGCAAGTACACTGGATAATGTTGGATATGGTAATGTTGAAATGGCAGAGGGAGCTCTTGATATGCAGATGAAAGCTGTTCAAAATGGTGCCTGTGAGAAAGTAAGTAGGTTTACACTGTTCTGTTTCAAATAGTTGTTTCCATTCAATTGAGCGTGTGGCGCAGTGGTTAGCGGTCCTTTGTGGCACACAAATGGTCGATTAATCGCTGGTCGATGGTTCGATCCTGCGCTCAAGGCTCACCAAATGTTTTATCCCTTGGGCGTCGGTGTTGGTACCAGACTTTGTCTGAGAGGGTAACAGCCTTGGCTCCGTTCATGGATAAGCCACTGTGAGTCATGTAAAGTTTGAATTTTCATTCAAATCGCCTCGAACAAAGCTACGAATGGAATCGAATGCGTGACTTGTCTTTAGGGATGGATCAACACCGATAGCTTCCCTTTTTCATCCTTTTATTCTTATAACCCGTGTTCTTCACAACATTTCTTTACAGCTTGCATGGCGAGCAGCCGAAATTCGTGAACACTTTCGATTGTTATATAAGACAGAAGGAAGACTTCTATCGAAATTATTTCCAATGCTAAATGACGAAGGGTAAACTTCTTTTTAAAATTTATGTTCTATATTTTTTTTCAACAATACCAGTTCTAGGCTGGCGGTTTATGTCCTCTAGACGGATTGTTCTGCGAGCTGATTATGGTGCCACCAACGAAATTCCGTCCAATTCGACTATTTAAGGGTGAAAAGTATGAAAATCCACAATCTGTTAATCTGCGACGAGTACTTGAGGCTACAGAAACAATAAAGGTATCTTGTAGTAGCTTTAATTTGCTTCTTCCTCGTGATCATGAGTATTGAACATTTCTATTTTAATGCTGTCTCTCTCGTTTTGAATGGAGATAAAAATCCACAACTGATGGACTTGATCACGAGTCGAACTCAAGGCAAAACTATGAATGCGAAGATGCACAGCGCCTATCTGACACTACAGCAGCGCGTCAATGCAATCTATGACGAGGTAATTTTAACATGGTTTTACATTAGTTAACCCCTGGGATACCGCGTCCATGCTTTTGGCAGTGCTGTGCCGCATCTCGGCTTACTGAGGCTTACTATAGTGGGTGCACGCCCCGATACAAATTCGCTACTTGTTTGATATATGCTTAAAACATCTACGATTAGCTTTACAACATCCATCAATGTTGAGTCGTATGTAGAACTTTGAACGTTGGACGGGATCTGAGCCCGCATCATACCACCGCTAGAAGCGGTTACTTAAAAATAATTCAAGATTTACAGTTACTCCACAAAGAATTTGTGTCTGTCAGCGGCATGCAGTTCATTACAACTTATCACAGCAATATACATACTCCAAAAAAAAAAAAAATGTTTTCAGCCTAAACGAGGTTGGTACGCCAGGGCCATACACCGGTGTTTCGGAGGTTTCGGCCTCCTCGTCAGTGACCCCCGCCCCACATTAAGCCCTGCATTGGAAGCAAGGAGGGAGGCGTATGTGGTGATGGCATAGTGTACAGTGGACACTGGTCCATCACCACTTTCAGTCGATGGATTTTCGCTGGTAGACCAAAACTAATCCATAAATCGACTGTTTTTAGGACCTCTTATAAGTTTCAAAAACAGTCGATTTTATGGATTAATATACATAACGTTTTCAAAAGGGTTCTACAATGTACAGTCGCCTTGTGGGATATTGGATCTTCTCATAAGTTTTGGCACTAGAGCAATAAACACTACATTTATTAACTGAAATAATGAAAATCGCTAAATAATGTTCAAAGTATACGCCATCAGCCTGAACACAGTTCTGTCATCTCTCCAGGCAACAAATCAATGTAGCCCTCATAGAACTCTTTATCCTTGGATTCAAAGGCTGTCAATCCTCGACGAAATGATTGATATCTCGCAACTTCTTCTTGCTTAGCGAAGCGACCGAAAGAGGTGATAGTTATATGGCGACTAGTCAGGACTGTACGGCGGATGATCCAGATGATCCAGTGATTTCCAGTACACTTCCGTCAAGTTCCTCTTTGCCAATCTGGCAATACACAACCTTGCGAAGTTTTGAAGCAGGATAAGTGCGGCGACGTCGACCTGGCAGGACCCGAATTCAGCGATCCAGGTGATCACATGAGCGCTTGATGTTGATCATCTCTCCGGCTTGCAGCAAATCCCTTTGAGTCGGCCGGGTTCTGTCTGAAAAGATGGACTTCGCGTGGACCTACTGGTGCGAGACTCAGCAAGGAACCGAAATGCTTTTACCTGGAGAAAATCATTGAGTTTTTGACGGTTGATGTTCTCTAAGACGGTCTGTACATCGCGTCCCAGTTCGTACTTGTAAGGCAGCAAATTGTGATAAAATCTTCGTTGAGCGGTCAAGATGCAGCAAGTATGGACAAAATTGACACTAAAAGAAAGCTCAGAAAATTTTGCGCAAAAAAGCATTGACTTGATACCTGAGAGATGGCAGGAATGTGTTCAGACTGATGGCGCATACTTTGAGTAGTGTTGTTAAGCAATTCTAATTGTACTTCTGGTTGAAAATTTTTGATTTTATGGTTTCAGTGCCAAAATTTATTAGAAAACCCAATAGATTTCTGCGCAGTATGCAGTTACATTTTTGGTAGACAACTGTTGTTTTATTGTTCATTGAGAAGCATTGGCTTCTTTCTCACTAGCGATAGTTTCTTGACGTCTCTTTTAGTCGTATTCCGTCCTTAGCTGGTCACAATATCCCTCTAGTAACTCTGAAACCCAAATTCATTGGAAATTACAACACTGTCATTCGAGGACGCCCCTTCCAGCCCGTCGACATGCTGCGTGCCAAGCGGAAAATCAATCCCGTTTTGACAGGGTCAAAGTCGAAATGCTCTTCATGAAATTACCCAAGATTGTTTAGGAGCTGGACAAGAATGATATGAATAAAGTACCTGGTATCAAACAAATATTGGAGAAAAAACAAGGTCTTTTTCGGATGAATATGATGGGGAAGCGCGTCAATTTTGCATGCAGGTTAGTTGGCTTCGACATATCTGTTACGATTTCCTTCTGGCTTTTTCTGTTTCTTGCAGACATTTTTATTGAACTAGGCACTATATCTATCCTAAATTTGAGCAGCAAATAAGTAAGGCCAGTAGTTTTACATGGCATTTTATATTCTTAGATGAGAGAACTTTTTAGTGTTTTGAGAAAAAGAGGGTAATACCCAGTAATGTGGAGTGCTGTGCAAAAACATTTGCGTCAGCCGGGATTCGAATCCAGATCTCCCTCTTTCTGGGAGCGTATGCTAACCGTTGCACCACTTAGTATACGCTCCTGGAAAGAGTGAGATCTGGGTTCAAATCCCGGCTGACGCAAATGTTTTTGCACGGCACTCCACATTATCGGATATACAAGAACATCATACCACCACAAGTGGCGGTCAAATAAAAAAATTCTGAGAGGAGTGAATCGTTTTTCTGAGCAGTAAGACTTATCAGAAATTTCTAAATCGAAGGTGAATCGCACTATTTGAAGGTCTGTAATCACTCCTGATCCGTACCTTGATATCGATGAAATTGGCGTGCCAGAAGTCTTTGCGAAAAAGCTCACGTTTACGGAGCCTGTAAATCTATTCAATAAAGAACGATTACGAAAATCTGTGCGAAATGGGCCTGCTTTTCATCCAGGGTACGTTTTACCCCTTTTATTTGGTAGAATTAGAATATAGTGGTTATTTTCGGCGTAAAATCAGTATAAGAGGTTTCTCTCAAACTTATCTACTGATGTACGCTAATATTCGGTCTGATCAGTCTTTATCATTATATGTGTAATCTATATAAGTTCTTTATTTTGCTGCTTTTTAGTTGTTACATGATGTTGCAATTATACATCTATGAATTTAGAGAAATATCCAAGACATTAGGTCCAGGCGCGAGTTGAAGCAGCATTTCACCCTTGCCCGAGCCGCGTGCTGACGATACACCGCCAAGGCCACCACTTTGCTACTACTTTTTTCTGGATGTATTATTTGATTGGCAAAGAATTTTGCGGGCTTTTTGGTTTCAATGAATATTTTCGTCTTTTATACTTTTTTGCTAACATTTAGAGCAGCTTCCTGCTGTTATTTTGATATAAACTCTCATACATTTGTTTTGAGATGAAACTATCTCGAGAGCAAAAACGATCGTTGATGCTACACGAGTATAGTTGCGTGCCAAATCAGCACTTGAATCCAAACGATACTTGGGTAGCATCAACAATTCTTTGCTCTCGGGACAGTTTCATTTTAGAATTTATGCATAAGTGTTAAGGATAAAAGGATAAAGCTCTCGGCGTTGATCAATCCCTGAGGGATGCGCCATGCATTCGACTTCAATTTCTAACTTCGTTTGAGGTGATTGAATGCACATCTGGCCTTTACCATGACTCGCGGTGGCCTCCCGCTGAACCGAGTCAGTGCTGCTTATCCTCCCAGACAAGTCTGAGACCTGTCTGGTACCAATTTACCGACCCGGAAGGATGGATGGCTTAGTGAGCCATTAGCACGAGATTGAACCAGTGACCTCGTGTGCGACGCAGGGCACCTCTAACCACTGCGCCACATGCGCTCTATGTATAAGTGTTACATATCAAAAGAGCACAAGAAGCTGCTCTAAATGTTAGTAAAAAAAACAACATTAACATGAACACAACATGAAAACATGAAAAGTAATCAACTGAAACAAAAACTCCGGAAAATTTCTTCCGAACTCACTATGTGCTTGTCAGACTAAACCCGTTAAAGATTGGTTTTGAGTTTCGATAGTTTATATCGAAGAAAAGAGGAAGCAAAGTGGTGGTCTCGGTGGTGTAAGTAGTGGTAGTACGCGCCACCTGGAAGGTGAAATGTTGGTTCAACTCCCGCCTGGGATCGATTTTCTTCCATACCCCTCAACCTTCTTATAATTACAGTGTAGAATTAAATCTTCCAAATTTGTTTCCCTACTCCATTCTTTCTATTAGCCTTATTTCTCTACTAAAACACATGAAATTGTCGCCTTTTTTGCTAGGTGCAGGCTTCCAAGATCTATCCAGATGAGGGTGCTTTGAATTGTGTGCTTATAATTTATTTTTTCTATACTTTCAGTGCAAATTACATAATGAGCAGTTCGAACAAGAAACAAATGCTGCCAGGATCCGCTTATAGAGATGACGACAAAAGAAAACGAATGGCTGTAGCTAGAAGTTTGGAGCCAGCAAATACGGACAAACTTCGACAACCAATGAAGGTGAGCTAACGTGGATAGAATTCGGTCGTCTATGCTATCCAGTACGTTTTTCTCAGAGGCTGTGGCCGAGTGGTGAGTGATACTGGGAGAGAGTTGGTCCCCTCTCCCCTCCCAAATACTTCCCAGCAATCAATGAATGAGATCCCCACGGAACGCCGCAGCATGACTATCCTCTAGGTTACAAGGGGTCTGCTCGACCAGTGCTCTACGGCGTTTGTGAAGAAGGTGGATTCCTCAAGCAAGCGAGTGACGAATTGAATCTAGACGACTGGGACCCGCACACTAAAGAAGGATGAATCAGATCCGGGTCAAGTAAAGTGAGGTGAAGGTGAATTATAATGGCAGTCAAAGCACCCAAGATTAAGAGTTGTATGATTTATTAGAATTTCTTGTCTTGTTGCTTTTTAACAGTGTCATAATGTCCTAATTGTACCTTTGAGAATACTTAGTGGTATGCAAAACATCTGACCCCAAGTGGGAGTTCAACCAACGTTTCACCCTTACCAGGGGCTCGCGCTACCACTACACCACTGAAGCCACGACTTTGCTCGAACTCTTTCTTCGATATAAACGATTGAAGCTGTCAGCAACCAACCCTTCACGGGTTCAGTCCGTTAAACACATATCGACATTGCACCTAGTTTAGCCAACAGAGAAGCGGTAGCCCCAGTGGTGTGGTGGTAGTTCGCGCCTCTGGTATAACTGAGGCGCAGGTACAACTCCTGCCCGTGTTGGAATGCTCTCAATAGCACTCAATGTTTCTAGATAGATAGGAAGAATTTTGTTTATGTGCGCGATTTTCCACAGGTTCTTCGTCATTTATGCGACGGAGACATGCTGCTGATGAATCGACAACCATCCCTTCACAAACCCTCAATACAAGGTCACAGGTAACCATGAAAGACCTTGAGCCTATCCTTACTTTCACTCCTTTTTCTTTCTTTTTTCAAAATCCACGCTAGCCGTTTATTCTTTATGTGGAGATCTTTGCCTGAACCATTTGTAGGGCTCGTGTGATAACTGGCCAACGTGCTTTACGTATGAATTATGCGCCATGTAAAGCGTATAATGCAGATTTTGATGGAGATGAGATGAATGGACACCTTGTTCAAAGTCACATTGCTCAATGTGAAGTTGCGGAATTAGGTAAGCTTTATGCGTGTTTGACCCGAGTTCCTCATATAGCCGCTTCTAGCAGATATGATGTTATAACTAAATATCCAGTAGTGATGAGTGATATGTGAAACTCTGACTGGTACCCTGTTTTGCTATCACTCTTTAGCACATGCTCCGGAAATGAGATGCGGGTTCAACTTCTGTTGGAGGTTCAAAATTTTGCATATCACTCAGCATCATTGGATATCGTTAAGGTTTTTATATCTTGATTAGCGGGTTTGAAACTATTGTTTTTACAGCTAATGTTGGGAACAACTTCCTCGTCCCAAGAGATGCAACTCCTCTATTGGGCCTTATTCAGGACCATGTCGTGTCGGGGGTTTTATTGACAATAAGGGGCCGTTTTTTGTCAAAAGTTAGTGGATATATTAAGAACTGAACAGTGTTTTCCTTTCACTGTAATCTAGTCTTTTAGGAGGACTTCATGCACCTTGTTCTATCTGCTTTTGCGGAGCACACTGGACGTATTGATATTCCCCAACCAGCAATGATAAAGCCGGTGAAGATGTGGAGTGGGAAGCAGGTGAGGAATATGAACATGTCTTCTGGAGGACGGAATCAACTACTCAATGATTCTGAGGTCAAAGTTTGATATTTGATAGACGCAAGTGTGGTTTAGGTGATTTCTTGTATCATCAAAAATTGCGTACCTCGTGACAAGCCTCTGATAAATCTCGAATCGAAAGCGAAAACACCTTTGTCATGTTGGAAGGTGCCAGGTTTCAACACTCCACAACATAATATGAGCGAATCAGAAGTCATCTTTAGGTGAGCATTTTTATACCTCAATTGATTCACTTGGTCCTTTTGAGACCGTGGACTCTCCTCCTCTGCATCTGTAACCCTGAACTTGGCAGGGTTAATAGTTGAGTGTAGAGACATTTAATGTGCTTTAATGACCAAGCAGAGCCTGTGGTACAAAAAGAAGTTGGCAACTTGCAGACTTGTGCATGCATATTGAATATAATGACATGCAAGTTTGAACCTCAGATGGGAGTTGAACCGGTGTCCCATCCTTTCTGGAGGCGCGTGTTACCGCAACACCAACGGGGCCGTTGCTCTGTTATCACTCTTCGTGCAGGTATTAAAGATGTTAGCAACCAACTTCAATGGGTTTCTTTGGTCTGGCAAGCACATATCGGCATGCACTCAGCCACTGGATATGTACGAATAACTAGAATCTTTGTTTCGCCGCTCACAGCAGTGTTGCGCTGATATGATCTTATATCCTACAACGTTGAAGATATACAAGCCTCAGGCGGAAGTTGAACCCCGGGTCTGACTCTTAGCGTAGGTGCATGCTTACCATCACACTACGAGGAATTCTTGGCAATATGCAAAGTAGTTTGAATTTCAAAGAACGCCCAGTTAGAGCCGATCACTTATTTAAAAAGTGTTCTATACTAGTCAAATTGTTTAGCTGTCCAAGTTTATGGAATAGCTCAATAGTCTTTTAAGAAAGAATAGAATGTCGACTTTAATCGTAGGAATGTTTGGTAGCAGAATATCTGTTGGTTGATATGTAGGGACAGCTTTGAAATGTTATATCTTCAAATATGTGATGCCTCTGTCTCCTGGAATGTGAAGTCCGAGATGTGAAGTTTACTTTGGAAAGATTTAGCGTGGTAATAGACGCATAGTTTCAACTATTTGAGGCAATAGATCCTTACATCATTATTTGAGCCAACTTGTCATGTGGTCTGTTAAGGGCTCTTGTACAGCCCGATGCACGTGTTTCGTCTTTACAGACTCGTCAGTCGGGCAGAACCCGTCGTCTTTCGATATTTTTTATAGTCAGTTCTCTCGGGAGCACTGGACGAGTCTGTAAGGACGAAACACGTGTATCGGGCTGTACAAGAGCCCTTACCAGACCACATGACAAGCAGGCTCAAATAATAATGAAAGGATCTATTGAAATTTGAGCGTGGTCTAAATAAAGCACTCGAGATAAAGTTATTTGAGGCATAGTAGTACAAGTATTAATCTGTTCTCTTCAAGGGTAATATAATGGGTAAGTCTGGGAAATTCGTGAGACAACACAGCGCTCCAAGCTCGTTTCTCAACATTTGAGTGTGATTTTTTGATAAGTAGAGTATTTGAGGGGCTGAGATATCACTGACTTTTAGAATAAGCCGAGCCTCAGTGCCCCTAATTGCCTATACCATTTCTTATAGAATCTCTTCTAATTTGAATCTGCTGAAACTGAAATTTTGGAGAAATTTAAGGTGAAAACCAAATTTTCACGGATTTTGAGTACTTGATTAGTTAAAGTCGGTTTCAGCTAAGATATGTTGGTCACAAATTGTTAGTAGGCATAGTGAAATCTTCATGAATTTTTATTTCATCGCTTGTACAGCAGTGTTATGATATCATAAATGCATTTTTTGAGAGTTCTAAGTTGCTTGCAAAGTTTTCCACCCCAAGTGGGAGTCGAACCCTCGTTTGAATCATAACTGATGCGCACGTTGCCACTTCACCTCAGGGGCCACCTCTCTGCTTTCACTCTTTCGTGTTAAGATAGTTTTTGTGTGAATTTGTTCGCCCCCGTTAAGAAGGACCTTTTTGATTAGATAAATGTAGTACTAGTATTGAATCTCTTTTTATGTCCAAAATCATATTGTTAGCAGATAGAATTAAGATTGTGCAGTGATTTACAGTGCTTTGACTCTCGATCGGAAGTTGAACCCGCGTGTCGTCCTTCTGGGGAGCGTATGCTAACCACTACACTAGTTGAGCTCATGTTTCGGTGTTATAATATGATAGATGTACGCTTTGCGCTCTTAGTGTTTTGGACTGGCTTGTAGGGCAGCGAGTTCAACATGTAATTTTCGTCTAGGAGATTAGTCTGTACGACATTTTCTTCTTACTGTGTTAAAGTGCAGTTTTTTTTGTTTATTTATACATTTATTTATTTTTTTGCTTGTTTATGCTGCCAAGGTTTCCCTTCCAGACAAGGTGAACTTTTGGTCGGTGTGCTAGACAAGCAGCATTATGGCGCCACCCAATACGGATTGATCCATAGCTGCTTTGAACTATATGGTCATAAAGTTGGAGTGCAGATTCTCTCATGTCTGTCGCGTCTTTTCACCACATTTCTGCAGGTATATATAATTCTGAAGCTGTTGTTTCCTAATAAATACCATTTATTGTTATTCTATGTTAAATTTCGAACTCTAAATCGATCTGGAGACTCTTATGTTAACACTTTTGGTACCGCGTGTCCCATTAATGTCCCATTAATGGGGCACTGTGCAGCGCCACGTTCTGCTTACAAGGGCTTACTGCAACGGATGCCCGCCCCGTTACGAATCTGATATTTATTTAATCATTTTCGATCTTATTTCTTTTTGACTATATCAATATTTATAACTAGTAACATTACATTACTCTATAAAGAATTTGTATTTTCTAAAAAGCATGCGATTTATAACAATTTTCGCAACAGTATACGCAGACAATTCCAAAAAAGGATTTTCAATATACACTCGCATCGTCGAATAAAAATTTCATTTCATATTGTTCATTAGGGAACATTGACGCTGTTCCCACTATCAGTAGCCTTAACGAAGTTTATTAGTTATGTATTACCTTTTACTGGTCTCGAAACCATTTATGATGACCATAAAAACCGAAATTTCCTTAGAAAATTGTAACACTGACATTCGAGGGCGCTCAGCCGCCCAGTCGACCGCGCTGCGTGCTAGGAGAAAATTCAGCGCGGTACCGAAAGGTTTAATTACTTTTTAGAAATTTGTGTAAGGTTGCTGTATTTCGTAAAGTCGGCTTCTTTATCTACTCTGTCTTATTTTGTGATTTTTTTTAACCTTTTTTAGATATAACATTTCTCATTCGTAATTTTGCTTTCTAGAACAGTCATTGACTTCCTTTTCTGTGATCATAAATAATTTGAAATATTTGTTCCCACAGATTTGTCGAGAATGTTTCAGCTTCATGGCTTTACACTTGGTGTAGCAGATATACTCGTCAGCAAAAACGCGGATAAAGTTCGAAAACAAGCCGTGAGAGAGTCGAGAACAATCGGCGATCAAGCGAGTTAAATACCTTCATTAGAATTCTTTTGAGATCTTAGCTATTTAATATGTTTTACAGAAGTTACTTCTAAGTGTCACGATGTTGTAATCATATATCCAAGAATTCTGAGTCATATAGGGAACTTCCGACGCCAGCTGAGAGTTGAACCCGCGTTTTAATCATATCGAGGGTCACATAGTACCACGGGACCAGTTGCTGCAGCTTCGATGCATAATGTCGAAAAACGGGAGTTGGAGCAGAACGGTGGCCTCAGTGGTATGGTGCTATTATGAACCCATTCCATGTATAGGTGAAACGCTTGTTCAACTCCCGGCTGTGGTCAAGAGGTTTGCCTATCACTCATCACCCAAGGATATTTACTAACTCTGCCCTCTTTTTGAGTGGGCTCATTTTCCCTTCCACTTCTTGTTCTTCTAACGAACTGTTGAAGGTAGTTTGTGCTGCATTCGGTCTCGACGAGAATGTCTCTCAAGCGGAAATAAAACGAGTCCTGGCATCCGCTTACTGCAGTCCGCAGGGTGAAGGGCAAGACATCAAAATGCTTGACTACACCATGAAGCAAGCCATATCGAAGTATAACGATGCTATAACAAGGTACAGCTATTTCTCCACCTTTTGTTAATCATATGTATCTTAAAAGTAAAGAATCTTGAAGAGCCTGCGTCCCGGATGGCCTCATTAGACAGTTTCCTGCCAACGCCCTACAGGTTATGATCCTATCTGGTGCAAAAGGATCGGCTGTCAATGCCATACAGGTGATTACAATCGATGTTTTCGTAATGGTTTCAAGAAGTTTCTCTTGTCTTGTATCATACCTATTTCACCCAAAGTAAGAAATGAGACTGAATGAATAGAACTATAGTTGGAGCTCAAATTTGCCAAGGAAACTATTATTTTTGTGTGAGTTCTATAATAATATTGGACGTGTACAAATGCTCTATCTTCTTTCGTTTAAATTGAGATATTTTTAATTGTTGTTCATGCAAACTGAGCTTGATGAATACTCACTTACTTGGTCACTTGGATGGCCCGTCTTCACTGACAGTGCAACCCCAGCACAGGAAACCGTGCTTGTTTAGCTGTTTTGTTTCCTTCAATCCCTTGGCAAGCCTAACCGGGGCTTGCTCGAGGTGTTACCCACATTAGAGCAGTCGCGGGCCTTTGTGGAGCAGAGGGAGATTACCACCTTGTGACTAGAAGCTACCAAAACGGCAGCGACTCCTGGTACGGTTTACTCTTAGCTGGGTTTCCCTTGTGGAAAACGTCGGACTCCTTTTTAGCTTGGGTGGCCCTGCTGTGGAGTTGAACTCCCGCTGTACTTCGCAGTCCGACACGCAGGTACATGTTTTAGCCACTATGGGGTGGTAAACCATTTGGGAGAAGCTCAATGAATGCTGAAGCGATAGGAGGTTCCTAGCAGGTTTTTCAATTCTCAATAACATCCCGACTTTGAATCTTTTAGGAATTTTTGTCAGTAAAAAAAGATATGTTGACAACCTATCTACAGCTAGAACTCTTCATTTAACTGCTGTTTTCAGCAGTGGTATTGTGTAAAGACCGTAAATCCAATATCGTTGAGTGATAGAAAAACAATGGCCCAGGTGGTGCGATAGGTTAGCACGCGCTCGGGAAAGAACGAGGCGCCGGTTCGATTCCCGTACGGGATTCATAGTCTTGAAAATCTTGAACTTTATTGGATTTATGGTCGTAACCTTGTGTCAGCTCATTATGGATAATAATATGTAGAGTAACAAAGTAAGGATTAACCTCAAGGAGACTCGCGCCCGCTGTTCTCGCTATTCAGTTGAGTTTTTTCTCTGTTTGAAAAAAAAAAGATCTGAGCTTAACGTGCTACTTCGATGCTCGCATGATTTTCTATATGCTCTGCCATGTTGTTCTTTTATATAAATTATCTCCAGTGTGAGACGCGGTCTCTTTTTGCTCTTACAGCACATTTTGGAGACTTTCAGAAAGCAAATCCAGTTTCATAATCACAGATATTGAGCTGTTGAATAGGTAGTGAAAGTG
>JAHQIW010002271.1:0-12134 GCA_019055375.1 Parelaphostrongylus tenuis | reverse complement strand
CGCTTTGAGTTTTCACTACACTTTCAGTACCTATTCAATAGCTCAAATCTTTGTGATTTAGAAGATGGGTTTATGCCTGGTAACCATTATTTGAGCCACGCATGTCAGTGGTCTGTCAATGAGGGCTGACTTATAGAGCCCGATACACGTGTTTCGATCTTGCAATCTCGTCAGTCGGGCAGTTACCCTTTCTCGTCTTTTGCCGTGTATCGGGCTCTATAAGGTCAGCCCTCTATGATAGATCACTGACATGCGTGGCTCAAACAATGATTATCAGGCATATTGAAAATTGAGCAGTGGTCTTAAGAAAACACTCGAAACGAAGGAAAAATGGTTTTAGTTTCTGAAAGTCTCCAAAATGCGCTGTAATAGCAAAAAGAAGATCGCGTCTCACACTGGAGTTGATTTAAATAAAAAAAAACCATGGCAGAGCACACAGAAAATCATGCGAGCATCAAAGTAGCACGAAAAGCTCAGATCTTTTTTTTAAAAACGGAGAAAAAACCCAACTGAATAGCGAGAACCGCGGGCGTGAGTCCCCAAGGGGTTAATCTTTACTTTGTTACCTCTTACATATTATTATCCATAGTAAGCTGACACGAGGTTATGGCCATAAATCCAATAACGTTCAGTGATTTTCAAAACTTTGAATCGCGTGCGGGAATAGAACCCCCGTCTCCTTCTCTCCAGAGCGCGTGCTAACCTACTGCACTACCTGGGCCATTGTTTTGCTATCGCAAAACAATATTGGATTTATGGTCTATAAACAATACCACTGCTAAAAGAGCAGTTGAATGAAGAATTCTAGTTGTAGATAGGTTGTCAACACATCTTTTATTGACAAAATTTCTAAAAGATTTGAAGCCGAAATGTTATTACTGAGAACTGAAAACCTGCTTAGAAGCTCATATCGCCCCAGCATTCATTAAGCTTCTCCCAAATGGTTTACCACCCCATCGTGGCTGAAACATGCTCCTGCGTGTCGGACTGCCAAGTACATTGGTGGGTTTAACTCTCCTCCAGCAGGGCCACCCAAGCTAAAAAGGAGTCCGACGTTTCCACAAGGAAATCCAGCTAAGAGTAAACCGTACCAGGATTCGCTGCCGTTTTGGTAGCTTCTAGTCACAAGGTGATAATCGCCCTCTGATCCACAAAGGCCCGCGACTGCTCTAATGTGGGTAACACCCTGAGCAAGCCCCGGTTAGGCTTGCCAAGGGACAGAAGGAAACAAAGTAGTTAAACCAGCAAGGTCTCCTGTGCTGGGGTTGCATTGTCAGTGAAAAGGGGCCGTCCAAGTAACCAAGTAAGTGGGTAATCATCAAGGTCAATCTGCATGAACAACGATTACGAAAATCTCAAATTTAACGAAAGAAAATAAAGCATATGTTCACGTCCAATATTACCATGGAACTCATATAAAAAAAGGTGTGTTTCCTTAGCAAATTTAAGCTCAAACTACGGTTCTATTCATTTAATCTCATTTCTTACTTTGAGTGAAATAGGTATGGTACAAGACAAAAGGAACACTTCTTGATTGTGATTACCTGTATGGCATTGACAGCCGATCCTTTTGCACCAGATAGGATCATAACCTGTAGGGCGTTAGCAGGAAACTGTCTAATGAGGCCATCCGGGACGCAGGCTCTTCAAGATTCTTTGCTTTCAAGATACACATGATTAACAAAAGGTGGAGAAATAGCTATACCTTGTTATAGCATCGTTATACTTCGATATGGCTTGCTTCATGGTGTAGTCAAGCATTTTGATGTCTTGCCCTTCACCCTGCGGACTGCAGTAAGCGGATGCCAGGACTCGTTTTATTTCCGCTTGAGAGACATTCTCGTCGAGACCGAATGCAGCACAAACTACCTTCAACAGTTCGTTAGAAGAACAAGAAGTGGAAGGGAAAATGAGCCCACTCAAAAAGAGGGCAGAGTTAGTAAATATCCATGGGTGATGAGTGATAGGCAAACCTCTTGACCACAGCCGGGAGTTGAACAAGCGTTTCACCTATACATGGAATGGGTTCATAATAGCACCACACCACTGAGGCCACCGTTCTGCTCCAACTCCCCTTATTCGACATGATGCATCGAAGCTGCAGCAATTAGAAAGAGTAGGTGCACATTGGTGGCCTCAGTGGTCCAGAGGTACTATGTGCCCCTCGATATAATTAAAACGCGGGTTCAACTCTCGTTTGGGGTCGGAAGTTTTGTATATGACTCAGAATTCTTGAATATATGATTACAACATCGTCACAGTTAGAAGTAACTTCTAAAAACATAATAGATAGCTAAGATCTCAAAAGAATCTAATGAAGGTATTCAACTCGCTTGATCGCCAATTGTTCTCGACTCTTTCACGGCTTGTTTTCGAACTTTATCCGCGTTTTTGCTGACGAGTATATCTGCTACACCAAGTGTAAAGCCATGAAGCTGAAACATTCACGAGAAATATGTGGGAACAACTATTTCATATTACTTATAATGACAAAAAAGGAAGTTAATGACCGTTCTACATATCAAAAATATGAATGAGAAATGTCAATTCCAAAAAAGGTAATAAAAATCACATAATAAGTCCAGTAGATCAAGAAACCGACATTCACGACATACAGCAACCTCACGCAAATTTTTAAAAAGTAATTAAACCTTTCGGTACCGCGCCGAATTTTCTTCTAGCACGCAGCGCGGTCGACTGGGCGGTGGAGCGCGCTCGAGTGTCAGTATTGTAATTTTCTGATGAAATTTCGGTTTTTATGGTCACCATAGATGGTTTCGAAACCAATAAAAGGTAATACATAACCGATAAACTTCTTTAAGGCTACTGGCAGTGGGAACAATGTCAATGTTTCCTAATGAACAATATGAAATGAAATTTTTATTCGACGATGCGACTGTATGTTGAAGATCCTTTTTTGGAATTGTCTGTGTATACTGTTGCGAGAATTGTATAAACTGCATGCTGCTTAGAAGATATAAATTCATTATAGAGTAATACTAATTATAAATGTTGGGATAGTCAAATAAAAGAAATAAGCTGTGCAAAAACTTTTCGTCAGCCGGGATTTGAACCCAGATCTCACTCTTTCCGGGAGCTATGCTAAGCGTTGCACCACCGACGCTCGTTTTGCATAGCACTCTTTCTATGCTACGTGTTATCTGTCAACAGCCAACCGTCTACGGTCTCGGTTAGCATACGCTCCCGGAAAGAGTGAGATCTGGGTTCAAATCCCGGCTGACGCAAACGTTTTTGCACAACACTCTACACCATTGGGTATATTGTAACATCATAACATCGCAACTGGCGGTCAAATAAGATCATTTCTGAAAAGAAAACGGTCAAAAATAATCAGATAAGTATCAGATTTTGTATCGGGGCGTGCATCCGTTACAGTAAGCCCTTGTAAGCAGGACGCGGCGCTGCAAACAGCGCCCCATAAACGGGACACGCGGTACCGAAAGTGTTAACGTAAGACACTCCAGATCGATTACGAGTTCGAAATTCTTACACAGAATAACAATAAATGGTATTTATTAGGAAACAAAAGCTTTAGCAATCATATATACCTGTAGGAATGTTGTGAAAAGACGCGATAGACATGAGAGAATCTGCACTCCAACTTTATGACCATATAGTTCAAAGCAACTATGGATCAATCCATATTGGGTGGCACCATAATGCTGCTTGTCTAGCACACCGACCAAAAGTTCACCTTGCCTGGAAGGAAAACCTTCGCAGCATAAACAAGCAATATATATATATATATATATATATATGTACATATATACATATATATACATATATAATATATATATATATATATTTAGACGAAAATAACTGCACTGTAACATAATGAGGAATATCGTAGAGACTAATCTCCTAGACGAAATTACATATTGAACTCGCTGCCTTACAAACCAGCCCAAAACACTAAGAACGCAAAGGCGTATATCTACTATATTATAACACTGAAACTGGAGCTCAACTAGTATAGCGGTTAACACACGCTCCCCGGAAGGACGACACGCGGGTTCAACTTCCAATCGAGATTCAAAGCACTGTATATCAGAGCACAATCTTGATTTTATCTGCTAATACTATGTTTTTGGTCATAATAAAAAATTCAATATTAGTACTACAGATATCCAATTGTAAAGGTTCTTCTTGACGGGGGCGAACAAATTCACACAAAAACTATCTTAACACGAAAGAGTGACTGCAGAGCGGTGATCCCTGAGGTGTAATGGTAACGTGCGCACCAGGTATAATTTGAACGAGGGCTCGACTCCCGCTTGGGGGTGGAAACTTTACATACAACTTAGAGCTCTCGAAAATGCATTTGTGATATCATAACACTGCTATAAAAGCGGTATAATAAGAATTTATGAAGAGTTCACTATGCCTATCAACAACTTGTATCCAACACATCTTGGCTGATACCGACTTTAACCAACCAAGCACTCAAAATTCGTGAAAATTTGGTTCTCACCTTTGATTTCTCCAAAATTTCAGTTTCAGCAGATTCAAATTGAAAGAGATTCTATGAAAATGGTAAAGGCAATTAGGGCATTGAGGCTCGGCTTATTCTACAAGCCACTGATATCTCAGTCCCTCAAATACTCTACTTATCAAAAGAATTATACTCAAATGTTGAGAAACGAGCTTGGAGCGCTGTGTTGTCTCACGAATTTCCCAGACTTATCCATCATACTACCCCTGAAGAGAACAGATTGATACTTGTACTACTATGCCTCAAATACCTTTATCTCGAGTGCTTTATTGAAACCACGCTCAAATTTCAATATATTCTTTCATTATTATTTGAGCCAACTTGTCATGTGGTCTAGTAAGGGCATTTGTACCGTCCGATACACGTGTTTCGTCCTTACAGACTCGTCCAGTGCTCCCGAGAAAACTGTCTATAAAAAGATCGAAAGACGACGGGTTCTGCCCGGCTGACGAGTCTGTAAAGACGAAACACGTGTATCGGACGGTACAAATGCCCTTACTAGACCACATGACAAGTTTGGCTCAAATAATAATGTAAGGATCTATTGCCTCAAACAGTTGAAACTATGCGTCTATTACCACGCTAAATCTTTCCAAAGTAAACTTCACATCTCGGACTTCACATTCCAGGAGACAGAGGCATCACATATTTGAAGATATAACATTTCAAAGCTGTCCCTACATATCAACCAACAGATACTCTGCTAATCAAACATTCCTACGAGTAGACTCGACATTCTATTCTTTCTTATAAGACTATTGAGCTATTCCATAAACTTGGACAGCTAAACAATTTGACCAGTCTAGAACAGATCGGCTCAAACTGTGCGTTCTTTGAAAATCAAACTACTTTGCATATTGCCAAGAATTCTTCGTAGTGTGATGGTAAGCATACACCTCCGCTAAGAGTCAGACCCGGGTTCAACTCCCGCCTGAGGCTTGCATATTTTCAACGTTATAGATCATATCAGATTCGTGCATATCCAGTGGCTGAGTGCATGCCGATATGTGCTTGCCAGATCAAAGAAACCCATTGAAGTTGGTTGCTGACATCTTTAATTCTTTGTAATGCACGAAGAGTGATAACAGAGCAACGGCCCCGTTGGTGTTGCGGTAGCACGCGCCTCCAGAAAGGATGGGACACAAGTTCAACTATTAGCTGAGGTTTAAACTTGCATATCATTATACTTAATATATATGTACAAGTCTAGAAGTGCCAACTTCTTTTTGTACGACAAGCTCTGTTTGGTCATTAAAGCACAATAAATGTCTCTACACTCAACTATTAACCCTGCCACGTTAAGGGTTACAGATGCAGAGGAGGAAAATCCACGGTCTCAAAAGGATCAAGTGATTGTACCTTTATCTCGAGTGCTTTATTAAGACCACGCTCAAATTTCAATATATTCTTTCATCATTATTTGAGCCAACTAAGGGATACCAAATAATGATGAAAGGATATATTGAAATTTGAGCGTGGTCCTAATAAAGCACTCGAGATGAAGGTACAATTATGACAAAAGTACCAGCCAATGAGCAATCGAGTGCACAACACTCTGTGTTAGGTGAATGTTTCACTTGACATAGAGTGTAAAGCGTACGTCGTCGATAACTCTTTAAAGGAGTGCAAGGCTCCTGAGAGAACTGACTATAAAAAGATCGACAGACTACGGGTTCTGCCCGGCTGATGGGTCTGTAAGGACGAAACACGTGTCTCGAGTTGTACAAGAGCCTTTACCAGACCACATGACATGTTGGCTCAAATAATGATGAAAGGATCAAGTGATTCAAATGAGGTATAAAAATGCCACCTAAATATAACTTCTGATTCGCTCATATTATGTTGTGGAGTGTTGAAACCTGGCACCTTCCAACATGACAAAGGTGTTTTCGATTTCGATTCAAGATTTATGAGAGGCTTGTCACGAGGTACGCAATTTTTGATGATGCAAGAAATCACCTAAACCACACTTGCGTCGTCTTCCAAATCCAAATCAAACTTTAACCCCAGAATCATTGAGTAGTTGCTTCCGTCCTCCAGAAGACATGTTCATATTCCTCACCTGCTTCCCACTCCACATCTTCACCGGCTTTATCATTGCCGGTTGGGGAATATCAATACGTCCAGTGTGCTCCGCGAAAGCAGATAGAACAAGGTGCATGAAGTCCTCCTAAAAGACTAGATTACAGTGAAAGGGAAACACTGTCTAATTCTTGGCATGCCACTAACTTTTGATAAAAAACGGCCCCTTATTGTCAATAAAACCCCCGACACGACATGGTCCTGAATAAGGCCCAGTAGAGGAGTTGCATCTCTTGGGACGAGGAAGTTGTTCCCAACATTAGCTGTAAGAACAATAGTTTCAAAGCCGCTATTCAATATATAAAAACCTTAACGATAACCAATAGTATTGAGTGATATGCAAAACTTTGAACCTCTGGCAGGATTTGAACCGGCATCTCACCATTTCCGGAAGCACGTGCTAAACAGTGATAGCAAAACAGGGGTACCAGTCAGAGTTTCACATATCACTCATCACTAGTGGATATTTAGTTATAACATCATATCTGCTAGAAGCGGCTAAATCAAGCATTCTGGTCAAATACATATAAAGCTTACCTAAATCCGCAACTTCACATTGAGCAATGTGACTTTGAACAAGGTGTCCATTCATCTCATCTCCATCAAAATCTGCATTATACGCCTTACATGGCGCATAATTCATACGTAAAGCACGTTGGCCAGTTATCACACGAGCCCTACAAATGGTTCAGGCAAAGATCTCCACATAAAGAATAAACGGCTAGCGTGGATTTTGAAAAAAGAAAGAAAAAAGAGTGAAAGTAAGGATAGGCTCAAGGTCTTTCATGGTTACCTGTGACCTTGTATTGAGGGTTTGTGAAGGGATGGTTGTCGATTCATCAGCAGCATGTCTCCGTCGCATAAATGACGAAGAACCTGTGGAAAATCGCGCACATAAACAAAATTCTTCCTATCTATCTAGAAACATTGAGTGCTATTGAGAGCATTCGAACACGGGCAGGAGTTGTACCTGCGCCTCAGTTATACCAGAGGCGCGAACTACCACCACACCACTGGGGCTACCGCTTCTCTGTTGGCTAAACTAGGTGCAATGTCGATATGTGTTTAACGGACTGAACCCGTGAAGGGTTGGTTGCTGACAGCTTCAATCGTTTATATCGAAGAAAGAGTTCGAGCAAAGTCGTGGCTTCAGTGGTGTAGTGATAGCGCGAGCCCCTGGTAAGGATGAAACGTTGGTTGAACCCCCACTTTGGGTCGAATGTTTTGCATGCCACTAAGTATTCTCAAAGGTACAATCAGGACATCGTATCACTGCTAAAAAGCTACAAAACAAGAAACTCTAATAAATCATACAACTCGCAATCTTGGGTACTTTGACTGTCATTATTGTTCACCTTCATTTCACTTTACTTGACCCGTATCACATTTATCCTTTCTTTAGTGTGCGGTCCCAAACTTCTAGATTCAATTCGTCACTCGCTTGCTTGAGGAATCCACCTTCTTCACAAACGCCGTAGAGCAATGGTCGAGCAGACCCCTTGTAATCTAGAGGATAGTCAGGCTGCGGCGTTCCGTATGGAGTTCATTCATTGACTGCTGAAAGTATTTGGGAGGGGAGAGGGGACCAACTCTCTCCCAGTATCACTCACCACTCGGCCACAGCCTCTGAGAAAAACGTACTGGATAGCATAGACGACCGAATTCTATCCACGTTAGCTCACCTTCATTGGTTGTCGAAGTTTGTCCGTATTTGCTGGCTCCAAACTTCTAGCTACAGCCATTCGTTTTCTTTTGTCATCATCTCTATAAGCGGATCCTGGCAGCATTTGTTTCTTGTTCGAACTGCTCATTATGTAATTTGCACTGAAAGTATACAAAAAGTAAATTATGAGCACACAATTCAAAGCACCCTCATCTGGATAGATCCTGAAAGCTTGCACCTAGCAAAAAGGCGATTTTCTCATGTTTTTAGTAGGGAAATGAAGCTAATAGAAAGAATTGAGCAGGAAAACAAATTCTGGAAGATTCAATTCTACACTGTAATTATAAGAAGGTTGAGGGGTATGGAAGAAAATCGATCCCAGGCGGGAGTTGAAACCAACATTTCACCTTCCAGGTGGCGCGTACTACCACTACCTATACCACCGAGGCCACGACTTTGCTTCCTCTTTTTCTTCGATATAAACTATCGAAACTCAAAACCAATCTTTAACGGATTTAGTCTGACAAGCACGTAGTTAGTTGGGAAGAAATTTTCCGGAGTTTTCGTTTCAGTTGATTAACTTTTCATGTCTTCATGTTGTGTTCATGTTCATGTTGTTTTTTTTACTAACATTTAGAGCAGCTTCTTGTGCTTTTTTGATATAAAACACTTATACATGGAGCGCATGTGGCGCAGTGGTTAGAGGTGCCCTGCGTCGCACACGAGGTCACTGGTTCAATCTCGTGCTAATGGTTCACTAAGCCATCCATCCCTCCGGGGTCGGTAAATTGGTACCAGACAGGTCTCAGACTTGTCTGGGAGGATAAGCAGCACTGACTCGGTTCAGCGGGAGGCCACCGCGAGTCATGGTAAAGGCCAGATGTGCATTCAATCACCTCAAACGAAGTTAAAAATTGAAGTCGAATGCATGGCGCATCCCTCAGGGATTGATCAACGCCGAGAGCTTTATCCTTTTATCCTTAACACTTATGCATAAATTCTAAAATGAAACTGTCCCGAGAGCAAAGAATTGTTGATGCTACCCAAGTATCGTTTGGATTCAAGTGCTGATTTGGCACGCAACTATACTCGTGTAGCATCAACGATCGTTTTTGCTCTCGAGATAGTTTCATCTCAAAACAAATGTATGAGAGTTTATATCAAAATAACCGCAGGAAGCTGCTCTAAATGTTAGCAAAGAAGTATAAATAGACGAAAATATTCAATTGAAACAAAAAAGCCCGCAAACATTCTTTGCCAATCAAATAATACATCCAGAAAAAAGTAGTAGCAAAGTGGTGGCCTCGGTGGTGTAGTGTCAGCACGCGGCTTGGGCAAGGGTGAAATGCTGATTGAACTCGCGTCTGGGTCGAATGTTTTGGAAATGACTCTAAATTCATGATGTATAATTGCAACATCACGAAACATTTAAAAGTCAGCAATAAAGAACTCATATAGATTACACATTTAATGATAAAGACTGATCAAATCGAATATCAGCGTACATCGGTAAATGAGTTTGAGATGAACCTCTTATACTATTTTTTCGCCTAAATATCCACTATATTCTATTTTTACCGAATAGAAGGTGTTAAACGTACCCTGGATGAAAAGCAGGCCCATTTCGCACAGATTTTCGTAATCGTTTCTTTATTGAAAAGATTTACAGGCTCCGTAAACGTGAGCTTTTTCGCAAAGACTTCTGGCACGCCAATTTCATCGATATCAAGGTACGGATCAGGAGTGATTACAGACCTTCAAATAGTGTGATTCACCTTCGATTCAAACTTATGACAAGTCTAACCGCTCAGAAAAACGATTCACTCCTCTCAGAATTTTTTTATTTGACCGCCACTTGCGGTGGTATGATGTTCATGTATACTCAATAATGTGGAGTGCCGTGCAAAAACATTTGCGTCAGCCGGGATTTGAACCCAGATCTCACTCTTTCCAGGAGCGTATACTAAGTGGTGCAACGGTTAGCATACGCTCCCAGAAGAGGGAGATCTGGGTTCGAATCCCGGCTGACGCAAATGTTTTTGCACAGCACTCCACATTATTGGGTATTAACTCCTCTTTTCCTCAGAACACTAAAAAATTCTCTCATCTAAGAATATAAAATGTCATGTAATACTACTGGCCTTACCTAAATTTTTGCTCAATTTTAGGATAGATATAGCGCCTAGTTTCATAAAAATGTCTGCAAGAAACAAAAAAACCAGAAGTATATCGTAGTTAAAGCCAACTAACCTGCATGCAAAATTGACACGCTTTCCCATCATATTCATACCGAAAAAGACCTTGTTTTTTTCTCCAATATTTGTTTGATCCCAGGTACTTTATTCATATCATTCTTGTCCAGCTCCTAAACAATCTTGGGTAATTTCATGAAGAGCATTTCGACTTTGACCCTGTCAAAACGGGATTGATTTTCCGCTTGGCACGCAGCATGGTCGACGGCTGGAAGGGGCGTCCTCGAATGACAGTGTTGTAATTTCCAATGAATTTGGGTTTCAGAGTTACTAGAGGGATATTGTGACCAGCTAAGGACGGAATACGACTAAGAGACGTCAAGAAACTCGCTAGTGAGAAAGAAGCCAATGCTTCTCAATGAACAATAAAACAATAAGTTGTCTACCAAAAATGTAACTGCATACTGCGCAGAAATCTATTGAGTTTTCTAATAAATTTTGGCACTGAAAACCATAAAAATCAAAATTTTTCAACCAGAAGTACAATTAGAATTGCTTAACAACACTACTCAAGTATGCGCCATCAGTCTGAACACATTCCTGCCATCTCTCAGGTAACAAGTCATTGCCTCTTTGCGAAAATTTTCTGAGCTTTCTTTTGATGCCAGTTTTTGTCCACCATGTCCGCTCAACGAAGCTTTTATCACAATTTGCTGCTTTACATGTACAAATTGGGACGCGATGTACAGACCATCTTCGGGAACATCAACCGTGCAAAGACTCAAGGATTTCTCTCCAGATAAAAGCATTTCAAATCTTTGCTGAGCTTCGCACCAGTAACACCAACTTGAACGACCAGCTGCGCTCCGGACGCCCACACAAAGTTAATCTTTTGGATAGGACAGGGTCGACTCAAAGGGATTTGCTGTCAGCCGAAGAGACGATCAACGTCAAGCGCTACTGTGATAACCTGAGTCGCTGAATCGGGTCCAGTCACGTCGACGTCGCCGCAGTTATCCTGCTTCAGAACATCGCAAGGTTGTACGTTGCCAAACTGACAAAGAGAAACTTCACGAAAGTGGACTGGAAATCGCTGGATCACCCGCCGTATAGTCCTGATTTGTCGCCATCTGACTATCATCTCATTCGGGGCCGCCTTCCTAAGCAGAAAGAAGTAGCGAAATATCAATCCACTGCGTTGAAGATTGACAGCTCTTTGAATCCAAGGATGAAGAGTTCTGAGAGGGCGACATTGACTTGTTGCCTAAGAGACGGCAGAAATGTGCTCAGGGCTGATGGCGTATACTTTGAGTAGTGTTATTAAGCAATTTTATTATTTTCAGTTAATAAATTTGGTGTTTTCTTGCCCTAGTGCCAAAACTTATAAGAAGATCCAATCTATCCCGACTGTACATTGCAAGACCTTTTTTGAAAGTGTTGTGTACATTGCTGTGATAAGCTGTAATGAACTGTATACCGCTCACAGATACAAATTCTTTGTGGAGTAACTGTAAATCTTGAGTTCTGTTCAAGTAACCGCTTCTAGCGAGGGTAAGATACGGGTTCAAATCCCGTCCAACGTTCCGCAACTATGATCTCTTGGCGATTGTCTGCAATAGGAGCAAAAGGACGGTGGGGTTGTGAGAGAGGGGGGTTCTCTTTTAGCTTCCGTTTATGCTTCATT
>JAHQIW010002270.1:0-45408 GCA_019055375.1 Parelaphostrongylus tenuis | reverse complement strand
CATACGGAGCATTAGAGCAGCGATCATACAGAGCGCAAGGAAGTGAGATTTTGGCGTTGACATTGGCTTTAACCATTTTTTGGCTCCATTAGGCGTTGTGGGAGTGAATGAACGCATATTAGACATGCAAGAATTATCGTCGTATCAAATCAGTAATTTTGTCTCCCATTACAAGTCTGCTGCCAATTTGTCGAGTCTTCGACAAGAAAGGGTAGAAAGCTTGGTGAACCCGAAACGCGAAATCGAACCAACGAAAACGTTTATATTGTTTTGCATCTCTAGTCACTACGGCATGCGCCACACTATCGTATTATGCATTGAAATTCTCATTTGAAAGCACAAAATGGGTCTTGTCATTTTGTTAAGAACGTCGTGTTCTTGACAAAGCAAACTGCTGGCTTAACATGAATGTCTTCAGGAATCAAACGTATACCGCTGTAAAGTTAGAACAACCGACAACGTTCGCAACGTTCGTCTACACAGCGTATGACTACAATAACGGTCGTTGGATTGAGATGGATCGCAGCACTATTCGTTCACAACTGGATGGTGGCACTCAAGAAAGGTTTTCTTATGTTTTCTAGTTCAGTAATTAGAATACGAATTTTAAAACTTAGAAAAGCACCAAATAATAAAAAGAAGAAACGAGATAGAGATAGACAGTGTAACGATTGCCTTCTAAATCTTGTCAGATGATTATCTGCGAAAAATTTTCCGCCAACTAGTTTTATACTGATAATCCTTAAAACTTAGCAAGTGTGACGTTTGACTAAGCCTTCGTCTTCACATATTTGAGACATTCGCGACACATAAACACCATAGCGACCGTAGTATCCATATCTTCTGCACTGCGTATGAACAGATTTCAGTACTTACGGCCCTTCAGTGTTGCCACTTGAGGACCATTTTTAAGACCCCTTAGGTTTTTTTAGCATATTTCCTAAATTGTAAACCGAGCAATAGAATGACGATCTTGAGAAACTAGTTCACCACGCCAAAAATGATTACTGATTGGTAATCAATAGTGAATTCAGTGCGTATTTATATTCCACAACAAAAATATGACTCGATTTTGGACCAAGTACGCTAAATTGGCTGCGGTCGCGAACTTTTCGATCCTGATTTAAAAACTTGGATATGTTATATCAGTTCCAGAAGTCAATTTTTTCTACTTTGGACCTTTTTCAACCTTACTCATTCTTCTGATTTTGAGATGATTCAATCCGATGGGCTCACTATGTTCATTCGATGAGTGACAATCATACTGCCTTATATGCTACGTTTTCATACAAATGCTATCACGGTTTACTATTTTTATCTTATATCTCACAGTTTTTTCATCGTGCAGATTCCAATACTTCTACAGTACCTCTACATTCACTTCGTGTTTTCATCCTCTTTTTGAATGTCGTAGAACCCTAGTTGAGCACGTTCCTTGCAATCTCGAAGACACCTTGGCTATGCATTCCATGGGGCGTTCAGTATTGGCTGCCGGAGAATGTTGTGAGGATTGGAATCGCTTCCCCGCCGTGCCGCAACGTGCATCACTACCACTCGGCTGCGACCTCCCCGAGTCACTCACTAGCTACTAACAGTTATTTCAGTTTTTCTTATCCGATTCTTCTACGTAACTTCAGATTTATGTTGAAGCTTCTAGCAGAAGTAAAGTAATTGTGTAAACTTTTCCCTCTCCACTCTGCATTTCCTCATGAGCTCCACATGGTTAGTGGAAGTCAAGATGCTTCTTCGGTAGCATAGAGGTCTTCATTGAGAGTCGTCACCAACAATTTATCAATGCTAGTTATCTGTAAACAAAACTTCATAGAGAGATTGCACTTATATTCAGGAATTGAATTTGGGTACCAAACTGTGATTTTTTGATGGCAAAGATGCTCTTGAATCGTCATTTACCACTGTTTGATGTCTGGATTAGGATACATATATTATATCTCGTTGAAAGTAAATTCCACTGCTGAGAACTATTGGGCACTAAAAAAAATTTTCCCATCGTATGTGAGCAAATTATTATGAAATCAGACTTCAGCTAATGGGCTAGATGAAATATGCTATCGTCCACAGAAAGTCCGTGATTCTCCGGCGCCAATGTGAGGTGCTCATAACTTAAAATCACTAGCGAGCTGTCAGACGTTTGTGGATTAGGATGAAGGTTGAGTACCCCGTGCCGTGTTCATCAGTGATATACTTCTTCTTTTGTATTTCTTGACTGTAGTGTTTTATTTCTTTGCAGCATCTTTTCGGCGAAATCTATTATATTCTCATTTGCCCTGTTATTGTAATCCTTCCCGTGAAATCCTTCAACGTTGACCCAGACTCAACCAAGCTTCCCATTCTGAAAATCAGTTTAAGTTGTCTATGAAGTTCTCTCAGATCCATAATATCCAGGAACGCTCATCAAAGGTTACTCAGGAATCCAAAGAGGACTGCTTCGACCAGCGTTCATCGACATTCATAGACAGCAGAAATTTGCATGAAACAAAGAAACCAGGCGCATGTCTCATGGTTCTACGTGGATGATGAACGCAAAAACAAATCAGATCAAAGACGTTGGAATCCACACAGTGTGTAGCATTGGTTGAGCAGCAGTGATGTATAGGGAGCAAAAAAAACTGGAACAATAAGGCCAAATTGTTTTTTGCTGACAACATTTAGAAAAGAATGAGGTCGCAATTAGGTTAAGTTCACAAGTTCCAGCAATTAGCAAACTTTATTAGCACTTAACACTTTAAGGACACGTCTCTGTGAAGGGTCATCCGTGGCACAGCAGTGTTCCTATTCTAACTGATGTCTTCTAACCTTTGAAAAAAATTTTTATGTCTGGAGCTGGAATAGTCGTGATAGGTAATTTCCATGTCACCATAATGAATACGGTGTCGAGGAGCTTGAAGGGATTAGTCACTTTTTAATTAGATTTTTTACATATCTCATGCATATCTGAAGATACGTTTCCTTTTCCAGTGGCCGAGATTGTGTGAGATAGTAACGTCGCTTTTCAAACTTTGGTGATAGAAATAAAAGCGTTCAGAACCTGAATTTTTTTTCTAGCGACACATGAGTTATCTGCTCTGCAATGGTTGAATCTTGGGGTATCTTGTACTTCAGAAATCATTGCCAGGGCCTTAATTATTGAACGTCTTGACGAGTAGTTGTAGAAGTGCTGTAGAACGGCTGTGGGTTACTCATAGAGTTCTTTCAGTCACTGCAGTGTTTGTAGTATGGTGTGGTTCTTTCTTGTCAGGCACCAAAAGAGATTATTTTTACATTGAATATTGCTTATTGCGTTCCTTAGTCATTAGTTCATTTTATCGACATCTTACTGAGATAATCTTTCCGGGAATCAAAAATATGTAGCCATAATTCTTTCTGTCGGAAATGATGAAGTCGTCAAAACTTCTTGATGATTTGGCTACAGGAAAAAGTGTACATGTTTCTTTGAACCTCCAACGAAACGGCGTTCGTTGTCGTTCGAAATCATTTCTTTCTGACACTTCCCAATTTGGCCATGAAATGGATCGTTTTATTGCCTATGAGAAGAATAAAAGAGACTACAAGATCGTTTTCCGTCCAGTTCATACGGTACCTACTCGTTGTGTTTTTTCGACTTTCCCTATTCACCTGAAACATTCCGAAAATGTTATTTATCTCATATCTGGTTATTCTGCAAGTTGTGGAACCGTTTAATGTGAAATATCTAATTTAACATCTTCCAAAAACATTTGTTCGTCTTTGATCTCATGCATCTTTGATGCTCAATTTTTACCATAAAACTGGGAAATCGATCCTTAGCGTACTCATTATCCTATGGGCAACCGCGCTGATCGCTGATATTTGCATACTGATTCTCCTACTTTATGGCCAAATTGTAATCCTCGCAGAAAAATCATTAACGATGCTTCCATCCTCACTTTTAATTCTACAAAAACGATCACTTATAACAATTTGTAGAGCAGAGACTGCACTCCAGTGGTGTTCAATGTGAAAATTTAGACGTTAAAGATGCTGTGAATTTTCGAATGACGTTTTACCATTTTGATGAGCAAAAATATCGCTTTTTGGAAGTCTTTCAACGAATCAAGTGATGCCTCAGTGAACAGCATATTAGTCCTTTGAACGAGAAAAAAAAAAGACTGGTCCACTACATTTCAGTTAAGTTTTTGTATATTTTGATACTACTTAAAGAGAGTATTGCAGTTGTTTGCAGTTAGTGAAGTCTCGATTATTACCATGTCACTTACTAATTACAAACGAGACCGTAGAGAGTTTTTCGGATCTGTTACATTTCACAGCTGGGACAATTTGGATTGCCCCATGATTTTTTTTGCACAGAGGTTTTATTCTTTTTTTTCCATTTCAAATGGGTTATTGACAGAAGATGTGCTATGTTGAAGAATGGCCTAGTAGCTTTGGCCGGTGGGTGAGGGGGTGGGGGGGGGGGGGGGAAAGGGGTACAAAAAACGCTCATTATCTATAGAAATAGGCTACCGCAAAGTGATATTCCGATGGACACCTCGTACACTGACCGACCACGTCCGTGCTACACGCGTGACCATATCTGAAAGTCTTCTGCTGCGGTCGCACAGGAACGACTTTCTCAACTCGACCGTCACTGAAGATGAGTCTTGAGTCTGCCATGAAAACAACACATTCCACGTTTAGTGGCTGCCTTGTGACAAAGACCAGCTAGTTCAACCAAAACCCGTATTCCGTGCTTGAAAGATGATGCCTTCGCTTATCCGGGACTGGCAGGGCATGCTGTTTTGGAAGCTGCTTGACAAGAAGCAGCCAACAATTGCCGACGTCATACGAGAAAAACTCTGCGATTTGCCCCAGCGGTGCTAGAGAAGCGCCCAAAACGACTTAGTATCGCCGTTCTCTAGGGTAACGCTCGACCTCACGTTGCAAAATCGACTCGCTACATATTTGAGGAAGTGGATTGAACCATGGACCACATACAGCGTATAGCCCTTACGTTGCTTCATCGGATTATCGCCTCTTCCGCGCCTTGAAGCGATATCTCAAGATTGCAACCGGCTCAAAAGTAACCTTACAGATTTCTTTGATCGCCATCTTCCTAGGATGAAAGCTTCTAATCTTTGCTTAGCAAATAATTCATATAATGGATCATAATGGCGATAATACCGCTTTTGTTTGATTTCTTCAAAGAATTAAAATTAAATCGACAGTAATGCCGAAATGCGAAAGAAGTTACCGGATAACCCAGTGGTTCGTAGTCACACACATGAAAGTGATTCCAAGCCACACAGTAGCCGATCTTGCTGGCATTGTGCCCATCATTATGAAGTCTATTTCACTAAGATATTTGTTGATTTTTTTGCATTTCGATTTTTAAAACCTTCGATTGAAAGCAATAAGCGCGGAAAATCTGCTACATTTTATAACATAAAGACGCATTGAAATTGATAAATCATCACTAAGTGCTAGTAGATTAGTAGCATATAGGCATCCGATGTTTCTTTCAACTGAAAAAAAAACCTCTACAATCGCAAGATATGAAAGTCAGCAATGCACTGATAGTCGGTTTTAGGTTCATCTACACTATTGACGCGCCATATTTTCAGATACGTAGACTCCCTCCGACGAATCGCGTTGTCAGTGTCCGCCGGAGGTCGGGCAACCCATCAACTTGAGACGGGAATGTACTTCGCCAACTCAAATCCCGGAGGCGAAATGGAAGAATTGAGGAAGCAACCCCTCAATGAGATCACCGATAACAAGTGAGTGATTCTCGTACTTGACCACATTTCCACATAGGGACTGTAATATTACCTCACAGGGTCTATCAATGTGAACACATAGTGAATAAAACTCCAATGATAGTACTAACATGATCTACTTTAATTCTTGAGGGGATGTGGAGAATGGCAAAGCGCTTGGTGATGTAGTCAATCAGAAAAAATAGTGTTTTTTGGTCTTCCTCCACTAAACGCCCACCCGCAAGATCTCGTGGATACGCCTTAGTTTGACTATCCTCAAGATGGCAAGGAAAATAGTCCTCAACTAGCATTTTACGATATTACGACATCTATAAAAGAATATCTCCAATCAGTGGGCGAAATGAAATGCGAAATGTTTGGCGACTCTGTGGGAGGTGAATGCGAGGAAACGAAGCCAATGCAACTACTACTAACATTCGCATAGTGAATGTGATAAGGGTCTTGTATTCAAAAAAAAAGGAATACTAAATGAGATAATTAAGAGGTTTAGATTTGGAAGAACGGGTAAAAACTCAGTAAAAATAAGTGTAGGTAAAAATTAATCCATTTTCTCTTTGAACGCTATTCTCCATTTCGATAATATCATTCTTCTCCCTCACAAAAATGATTCCATTCTCTTTACACCTCACTCTGCTTAACTTCCGATTGATGTACTTCGTGCAATTTACTTTAAAACACTTTATGAACTATTTTATTGCCAAAAATCTCATAGTCCGATGGAATTATTTTTTATTGACCGCTTTTTAACTGTGGTATGATGTTATGTATATATCCGGTGATGTAGAGTGATGTGCAGAACCTCTGCGTCAGGCGGAATTTGAACCCACATCTTACTCTATTGAAAAAGCGCATGCGCTAACTTACTGCACAACCAAGGCTCGTTTTGCCGTCACTCTTTCTGCGCTGGAATGCACTATTTGTCAGCAACCAATTGGGCAAAGATTGGCCCAGATAGACGGTAAGGCATTGAACCCAGCCACGTTGACAGATATTGGATTTTTGATGATCAAATAGAATTGCTTTTATTTGACCGCTTTTTAGCGGTGGCATGATGTTGTAGAAAATCCAGTGATGTAGAGAGAATGTTACTTCAAACTAGAGTACCTTAACGCCGACAACAAATTACAGTTCTGAAAGGGTAATAATTGGTAGTAAAGTGATTACGCTGCAGTTTCGATCGACTCGGTTGGTATCGTATGGACGAAAATGGAAAATTCCACGTAAATAATGGCATAGTGAAGATGGAGGAAATTTATAAGGCTAAGGTATATCAGAATCCTCGGCTTCTTTTTTCAAATTGTGAGACGGCTAAGTATCTCTTACAGGTGAAAAATTGTCACGAGCAGACGTATCGAAGCATATTCAACGCAAAGAATTATGTGAGTTTCGTTATTTCGTTTTCCCTCTATTACATATACGCTACTTTGAGTCAGCGTTTTCGTTTCTATGTACTCATGAGATCCTGTCTTATGTATCTCCGTTGTTATAAGAAATTTTGACTTTTTTAGACCTTATTTCAAGTTTCACATGCGCATGATTTCAAAATCCAAATTTTCTTTTTCTTAAAAATTTTATTCTCATTTGTGGCAAAAATAGTCTAAAATTTCAGTTACCTTCTCAGTGTAATTTTTCATTCATTAAAATCGTTTGAGACGAAATGATTAGTGATAGGAGAATTTCCAAGGACTGCACTTCATTGACTGATCCCAACGTTGCGTCAGTTAATTATTATCATTGCCGAGGTTTAGGGATAGTCGTCCTTTCAAAGTAGTAGAAATTCGTCTTTCTCTTTCTTTTTCTTCCTGGAAATTCCTCCAAGCTTACGTTTTCGAGAAAAAAGTATGAGGAAGAAGTTATTTGAAAACTACTATTTGGGAAAGAAAAAGAATAATGTATTCACGAAGCAACCGTGCACATTTCAATTATTTAATGTCCTATATAGATATATCTCTATGTTATTCATATTTCGTACTTGAATTTGGATGTCATAGAGGTATGAGTTTCACAACTATACACACTGATTTTAACACACGCTTTTCTTGTACATTTCGCTTCGTATCAGAAAATATCTGCACACTGTTGTTTTTTGGCCTAGAATGTCCTTCTTTGAAGTCTGCTTGTTTCTGACCTAAAATTTCTTTTCTACTTAAGTGAAATCAAAAGGCCGAAACAAGCAATAAATCGACAATCTCAAATAACAATTCACCATACTTTCACTGGGTCCTTATTACTTAATAAATACTGATTTCGATACACATAAGAATCGTGTTGTTCCATGTGCTCGCTCTAATGATGGCTCTCCCTGCTCTAATGTCAGCAATTCTGGAGAACTTAATTGTAAGCCATCGTTTCCGAATATTTAACGCAAAGTGATCAGTGATGCGGTTTGGTGAACAAGTACCCTAAAAGTAAAGTAAGTAAATTCCATGGATAAAAGCGCTCTGCGTTAGTGATAGGCACGTGCGTACACTTTTTTCTAGAATTTTGTTTCATCTATTTTCTCATTACTCCTGAATTTCTTAATTTTTTCACTTTAATTAGGGAATTTTTTAGGAATCTTGGAACACCGTAAATCTTACACTGCAACAAGCGTGTTTTGTTTGTCCTCCCTTTTTTTTGCAAAAATGAAACCGCTCCTCTTAACTAAAAAATTTTAGGGAAAAATCAAAATGTCAAAAATATTATGGTTGTTTCGTTGATTCTTAGAAACAGCAAGTGACAATGATCATGAACTGATGTTCATCATTATAGTTTGGAAACTTCTTTTGGTATGACTCATTCATGATAGAACTCATAAAATAACCGCACATCATATTTTGATCAGCGTTTTTTCGATCTGTCACTTCTCTAACCGGTAATAGTTCTCCGACTTCGTTACTGTCAGTAGAATCAATGAGATTATATGATGAACCAAATGAAAAAAACCTTGACTGTTTAGTTACCCGGCAATTTCAACTTATCACGTCCTCTGGAAATGGTCTATCCGTGGATTCAAAGCGCTCGGATCTATGACGGATCTCAACGACAAGTGATCGTCACCCATGCCGAAGGTTCGAATCTCCATGTGACGTTACAAGGTAAGAGGATGGTAGCGTGAAAGGCGATAACGATTGAAGTTACCTCTACGAAATTTTGAAAGAATTTGCAATTTTTAGTTCATGGAGAGGTCGGAGGCAATCGACTGGTATTCTTTCACAATGCATCGAGGATTTCTGATTTTACAGGCACCATTATTGTGGACTCGAGAAGCAATAGGTTAATATGGAGTATTTCCAAAATACAAAAACTTACACTAATTTTGTTACTTTTATTAGAAACATAATTAGGAGAAGCTCTGTCAAAACTAGAAAAAAAAGCGATTAGTATTTTCTCACTAGATTTTCTTTCGCAGTGAATAGATGTCACTTTATTATAACCAACTATGGGTACCTTTTCATTTTATATCCTTCCCAAATCATGAACTTTTCTTTCTCAAAGGAAATTTTGCTGAAAATCTAGCGAGTTACCATTTTCAATGCCTTCTTTCCAGATACTTCAATGTCACGATGTATGGTGCCTCGGGAAAAATTAACGGAGCCGTTAAATATTCTACGGAGAGAATTTCTGATGAGATATTCTCTTTCACTACTTATGTGCATGATCTCAACGTATGAGTTTTGAAAGTCTTTTATAACGTTTACGTACTGCGCAACGATGCTTGCCCTTATTTTTAGAAAAGAAAAATCAAAATTTTTGTCCTAATCAAATAGTTCGGGAGCATCCATTATGCGGGATACTGGGACAGAAGTTTTCTTGCTGGTTTAGCTGTTTCATCCTTGAGAGCTCGAGGTCAGCCTAGCCAAGGCCTTCCCCAGGTCGTCATCACATCATAACAGGTCGCCAGCCTGTGTGAATCAGATGGCGATTAACACCTTGCAACTAGTGGCTATCAAACGAAGGTAATTTCTGGTCCGGGTTATTTATTGCTGGGTCTTTGGAGTTGAAATGGCGAACTTCTTCTCACCTTGGAAGGCCCTGGTAAGGAGGTCAACCCCGCGTTGCACTTCGCATTCCGACACCCAGGAACATCTCGCAGCCACGATAAGGTGATAAAACATTTGAGAGCAAAAGTGAATGAATTTCAAAAGTATGCAAGCGCCCTCCTGGAAGATCAAAACGATAGGCGGACGTACGTGTTCGTTGCTAACGTCAACCATTTGCATTTGCAGATGCCAAAGAGTTTAGAATCACAGAATGGGTCTCATATACGTCACCATGCTCAAAACAAACCACCACTATGGACGGCAATTGCGCTGGAGAGTAATTAATGGAGACCATGTTGGGAGTCGCACTACCAGTGAAGGCGGATTGTCAAAATAACTGAATACTTCACTGTCCCAGTAATCATGAATAAATGCAGTGTAAATGATATAATATAGTTGTAGTAAAGGAAAGGTGCGGAAATGAGTTACATTTCCTGCAAAGCCAAAATTTCATGGCTTGTTATTCAGGCATCAAATCGTTCGATGATTATTCCGATGCCGGCCATTGTGGATTCAGGATCAAGAATGATTTGCATGTACGCAGATGAGCAACGAGAGGAACAGGCTGTTTGCAGGATCATACAATACTATGAAACTCCCCTTGAGGTTCGTCCCTTCTTGAACATTGAAGTTCGGGTACTATAAGCGTTAGAAGTAGCACTTCCTTGTCTCAAGAGCGGGAACGTCATTGTATCGTCTTGTCCCATATCTCAGTGTAACACAGATGTCTAGAGCTCAAAAAAATTATGGCAGTGGAGCATTTTATAACTAGATGTTCTTCTTATGATGGTCCTTTCGTAAAATCTGCATGTAAGCCTAGCAAATGATAGTATCAAATTTTCCTTGCTCTCACTGGTTTATCCATGTCTTTTTGAGCAAGGAGTACTGTAGCATTGACTTATAACCACAATCTAAACTAACGTCAGGATGGAAGGTTATAGTGAACAAATTCTTCTGTTAAATCGCCTATCCGTCATCCGTCATTGGTTTTGTTTTGATCCAGTAAATCAATTGTAACATTTCAGATTGACATTGAGCGTAATACATGGCATGAAATGGTCGGCAGTTGTCCATCGTGTAACCAAATCAACTTCACTGGAATTTCCAGGTATGTACAATGTGCTTGACTAAAGAATATATAAAATGTATTCTTGATCAGATTTCTCACTATATTTGTTTCACAAACATTTGAGTTCCTTACCCAAAATCAGTTATTTCTACTTCAGTAAACACGTGATGAACTAAGCATTCGAGAGAAAAAAAGACTCATTCTAACGCGTGTAACTGTTATAAACTGGTTTCATAATCAGCAAAATTATTCGATAAAGAATGACGTTCGAAACTTTTCTCCAGTGAATTGGAGGCCATTTTATGAAGTGAAATTTTCAGATTTTTAAACCCGATGTCATGGGTGAACGGAGTGTCTTCGCTTGGTGAATTCGTAATGATGGCCACCGACGTGTTGATGTATATATGTGTATTGGTGGTCGTCTACGTCATTCTCACCAAAATTGTCATTCCAATCTGCAAATGTTGGATTTGTCCGATGTACATAATGTCTCATAAAAAATCCAAATCTAAGAAACGAGAAAAAGCCCGTCAATCGGCGAACGATGAGAGAGATGCTCGGGTTTGATCTCATGGAGAACTATTAGGGCAGCATTATCACTCGACTAGGAGAAGCTCGTTATTATAACAGTCGATCACGTTTTGCTCAGCAGACATCGCGTTACTGCCCTTCAAGATAGCGCACATAGTAAATGTGCAATAAAGTCCTTCCGACGTCATGAGAACTTCGGTTTAAGGTTTCTGTAGGCGTGATTGTTGGATGATCGTTAATCTCAGTCATGATCATAAAACATTGTTTCTACAATCTCGATTCTCATGCTACCGTAATCCGCCGCTGTCGAGTATTTCGAGGATGTAAAAAATGGCAACAGAAGACAATAGGAACAGTTATAATCATCTAACAATAACGGGAAGCATCACTTGAAAAAAGGACGCGATTATCCATTATTATTGAGTTGTTCCTTGCATAGGTTTTTTACGTTTTACCCAAATTTCTATAATAAGATTTTCTGATCGTCTTAATATACGTTGCTGCGGATTACGGTAGTTCTGAATGCCGCGCGGCAATTCTTCCATGCCTACCTTCAGGTGTAAATTGCATAATCATGACCAAATTTTCTTAACTAAATGATCTGAGTGCCTTTGATATGTGCCTAATTTTGTGCCAAACTATCTCTCAACAGCTGCCAGTTGTTCACTTTAGGATCATTCCTGCTAGTCAGTTTAGTTACTTTTCTTGTGTGATTTATTCTCATGTGGTTGTACATTATCCGGTAGAATGTGCTCTGTTATTCGACTTTCATTGTATTGTGATGTTGAATCGGGTGTTTTGCATCTTTTTATTCTTGAACTGTGACGTAATTGTATTTTGAAAGAATTAAAGTATTCAATACTGTTTATTTCCCCTCTCGTGATTTATTTTTGACTTTGACCCGAATATTCTTCATGTACTCAGAGGTTCTTTCATACAGTTTTTTCCATCAAAATGTCGAAAAGCCTACAGCGTGTTCGTCGACCTGCTTCCCAATAAGTCGCTGGTAAATTGATCAGTGTTATCAGGTCAGTTGTCATGCCCTTCGTTGCGTTCACTATCACCCACACCAGCCACTATCTTATCGACAGAATTACTACTCGGGCGAGGCCATTTCTGACATTTTCACCTACTGAGTGGAGTACGACTTTCAGCGAGCAGATTTCGTTTTCACTTTCAAGTAACAGTCATTGTTTTCGCAATCAGTATTTCGGGAATGTTCGCCGTGAGCAGTCTCCCACGAAAGGCACGAGTTCGTCGGTGGCATTTCTTTCAGCTCTTTCGCTCATTATTTTGAGACTTTTTCCACTTAAACCACTATTTGGTAGTCTCATATGATTGATCTCCCATGGTCCTTACCGTTGCGGTTAATCACTATCATGCTGTGAACATACTTTCTGTTACAAGTAAAACGAAAGTTTGTAAGACTCTGATCATCTTGGAATGGTGTCTGCCCGGCGCCACTTCCAACTATGATATTCCCTCTCCTGTATCTTACTATCTTCGGCATGATTCTCATCATTTCTCATGTTTTACTGCTATTTTCGCAGTGTTATGATGTTCCAAATGGACCTAAGAGAATTGATTTAAAAATTAACTCGACCTTAGACGGGAGTTGAACACGCGTTTCATCCATAGCGGGTTTTCGTTTACCAGCCAATTTTCTTAGGTCTACTTGAAACATCATAGCACCGCGAAGAAAGCAGTAAAGTGTAGGAATCATAATAATCCTATAAGTAGCATGGCTGGCAAGTTAACTGGATTTATAAAGCGATATGTGTTTACCCAATCAAACCTATTGGAGTGGTGGTTGATAGTTCTGTTGAAAACACCGAAGAATGAGCGGTAGCGAAACGGTGCCTCGGGTGGTATAGTGGTGGCATGCGCCCTTGATATTGTTGAAACGTGTGTTCTACTCTCACCTAAGGTCGAAGTCTTGCACACCACTCATTTCGCCTAGATCTATTTTAGGATGGTTTTATAGCATCTCTAAACTTACACTTGCAACAATTTATTTCATTTTGTAAAGTGTTTTTGCTGTGACCGATTTGAATAATAGAGGTTTCTTCTAAGAAATTTCAGAATATATAAAATTTTTAACGCCATGGGTAAGACTAAAGTGTACGTGATTGGTGTGGGTATGACCAAGTTCTGCAAGCCAGGCTCTCGTGACTGGGATTATCCGGATATGGTCAAGGAAGCTGGTAAGTATTTCAATTAACCTCAATCGTACTTCTTCATAGACGGTCATTGCCTCAAGCTTTCCATCATTGCCTAACTTTCTCACTCTTCTTCTTGATAGATAGGATGAGAGTTTCTCTTAGTTATTCTTCCTACAGGTCAAATTACCGCTAACTGCCTGGTAGAGTTTGTGAAAAGAATAGCGAAAAATGATTAACTTTTCCAAACGTTGCATGCAAATGTAGTTCTCAAGTCATACGCCTTGATTTCTCTTTTAGAAAACTCTTTCACGACCATATTGAAGGCTGTGCCATTGGAGCGCAATATCTACATGCAACAAAATCACTTTACATCTTCTATTGGATCCAAAAAACTAATCCGCTGACTTCTCTGGATAGCCGCGCTATCACTTAGTTTCGAGGAAGAAAAGGAAAAAAAGATTAAACTATAAATCACAAAAAGGCAGTTTTAAAGAGCAAAATCTGAAGGGCTGTTCAGACGTTTACAAGTCAAAATCTATAGATACGATTGTGAAAGGTTAAAAATGCCCTTTAAGAGCTGCCTTTCTATTGTCTGTAATTTCCTTTTTTTTTCCTTTCTGTAAACTGAGTGATAACACAGTTGTCCAAAGAACTCAGTGGAATCTACTTTCTCGGATCCAGTGGAAGATATGGACTGACTTCGTTGCAAGTAGAAATCGAGCTCCAGTGACACAGTCCTTCAAATGGCCGTGAAAGAGTTTTCACGTTTTTTTTACCACAAATCCTTTACAGTCTCATATGTCAATGGGAAGAATCATTGGTTAAGCTATGTTGCTTTTCTACTAATCTAGTGCAAATCAAAGACATAACAAATTGTTTTAACTCGGAACATGTGACCTTTTCTCCTCAAAGAGACAGCTTTGTTCTCACTCTATCACTGATAGGACTGGCAGCAGAAAAAGTAAAAGTAAAAAAGAAAGCAAGATTCGATGTAAAACGCCTACTTTCTTCAGTGAGTTTGGCACTCAGCGACTGTTCTCTGAAGTACACCGACATTGAAATGGCAACAGTTAGCTATCTAACCGGTGGCACTTGTTGCGGCCAACGGGCACTTTATGAGCTTGGACTTACTGGCATTCCAATCTTCAATGTAAGCTCCAACCGTAATTTGTTAGTACCCTATCCAGGACACTCGAAAGTGTAATGTTTGTAGGTGAACAATGCATGCGCTTCTGGCTCATCGGGAGTCTTCCTGTGCAAGCAAATCATCGAAAGCGGTGAGCTTTAATAATCTGTCTTAGTTCCTCATTCAAACTTGATTCGAAATAATTAAAAAATGCGAATTTTTACCGTAATTCAAGCATACTCTCAAGTAGAAGTTTATTGAAGTACTTCTTATAGTGCTTAAGATTACAAGCACTTTGTCATGTGTGTCAGATGAATGGTGCGGTTATCATAGTGGGGTATAGGTGACGTGAAATGCTCGCGTCGTCTTTACTTCTATCCCGCCCTTTGTACAGATCAAGCCCTTTATCACACTGGAACTCAGTAAATTACAGCCACACTTATTTTGAAAAAAAAAATAGCGGTACTTGTCAGTTATATGGTGACAATTGAGAATTCAACCCCACTAGCTGGACAACAACTTTCAAAAGAGTGTTCGCAATCATTCGGAATCTCAAGTGTCTGGTTATTGCGCTGCATGCTAATTTTTCGAAAAAGCCCATTCATAACACTCTAGTATTGGAAAGAAATTTATATTTCACACCGGCCGCGCACTATAGCTATCATTTCGCTGGAAGCACGAAAGGCATATGAACGTGTGGAGGAAATCTTGTAGTATTACAGTCATACGTTTTAACTCGAGTTTCATCGGAAGTGAAGAAAAAACTTCTAAATGCTAGGTTAAAAGAAACTTTCGAGGCACTTTGATAAGCATAAGATAACTCTCATGCATAACATGAGAACATTACACTTTCTTATGTGAGATTTTCTCATTAAAGGCCTAGATATTATTCCTGCTTATTTTCACTTCGTTACAAGCCTCTGCCATGTCCAGCGACACAATTGAAGTTCGTGTTTTGTTCCGCCATTATTGGAGAAGGGGTCTTTCACTCGAGGTGCAGTTGATGAAATCAACGAAGTTGAAAGGGAACGCACAAATAGCAAATCTGATATTGGACGCTGGTTTCACCGTCTCAATGTTGGAGATCTTGACTTTGAAGAGAAGCTTCGTTCACGACGGCAAACAAAGTTGAACAAGGAAGATTTACCTGCTGCTCTGGAAGATGAACCATCGTCAAGGGCTTGCGAATTGGCAACCGAACTTGATGTTTCTCACACAGAGACAGAAAGTTGTAAAAAACTATGGCCTTTATTTTAAAGAGCAGTTATTATTGTTTTTTCTTGGAGTTCATGCATAAATTTTCAGTTTTCTATAAGTGCCCTAGAACTTTCCAACCTAATTAGTACCAATTTGCGGATCCCAGAGGGATGGAAGGCGTAGTGGTCAAGCGATAACCTTAAGTGTATGGGGGGCCCTTCTATGTATCACACTATATTTATATCAACCGTTAACTCTTACGTGGAACTATAACGTTTTGGAATATTTTGACCCGTTCACGGTCTGGAAATTGGAAGCCGCATGACGTTCTGTGGGCCGCTTTTCAGGCAATGCCGACTGCGTCCTGGCATGTGGGTTTGAGAAAATGGCTCCTGGGTCACTGGACAGTCAAATGGGAGGCAATGATGATCGCGTTATTCCTATCGATAAACACATCCAGGTTTGATCTCTATGATAATCTCCTTCTTGCAAACAATTGTGGGCTTACGAGATTGTGATTTGAGACTGTAATGTACCCCAAATGATGCTTTGAAGACTAAATGAAGTAGTGCACGATAGCACTATCTAACAACAGAGCTTATATCTGACAGAGTTCAATAACAGCATTTCAGTTGTAATTCTGTCTTTGCGTACTCTTTCACTTTTTAAACGCTTCAGTATAGGTAATTTCGGATACGTACGGTTTGTTCCCAGCCCCACTTATGGCTCAAATGTTTGGAAATGCCGGGAAAGAACATATGGAAAAATACGGTAAATTAAGACTTTTTTCACCACCTTTTGCAAACTCAAATGAATATTCATTGTCAGGCACAAAACGGGAGCATTTTGCTAAAATAGCGTGGAAGAATCATCTTCACTCCGTTCATAACCCGTTAGTTTTCAGTACCTCAGTTATGCTAAAAAGTTAACAACATGAAAGATTGAGTCATTCCAGAAACTCTCAATTTACAAAGGAATACACGCTCGATCAAGTGCTTAATGCAAAAAATATCTACGATTTCATGGGATTACTAGAATGCAGGTAAGAAACTTTATAAAAAAAACGCTGAAATTTTTTGACTTCTTCAGAAATCAATTCAATTCCGAAAACTGGGATTAGGTAGATGTTGTGTGCTACCTATGATACCTATTTACTCCGTTGATAGTTCAAGATAAAAAGGGACACTGCACTGGTTCGACCATCTATCCTTCAACATATCGCAAATCGTACGATGACTTGACACAAAGAACATTGTTTTTTCCGCTTCCATAATCTCTCAACGAAGTACGGTGTTTGGTAATGTGATCTTATTGGAAGACTAACATTCCATAGAGCCAAGTCACAAGCGACTTAGCTCATCGGTTGTAGCGAAGGCTCTACAGATTGGGCTTGCAGATTTATCGTGATTTCAAAATTTAATGTCCGTGGCATCTAATTTTCGGCTGGACTCCTTTCCTCGATAAGGCGTATGCCGAACAAGTTACTGTTGATACTACCTTAGATAATTGTGACTAATGCTCCACTAAGTAGCGTTCAGATTCCGGAAGCGTACGATAAGGTAAGGAGAAGGGCATAATCGATAAGTTATTTACGAAATGACACATTCCTGATCGTTCTCACTAGTTAGTTGCTCGATGGATTTGTAGTCTCACCATGTTTCTCATCTCTTTCTTCATTTCAATGAATGTAAACCAACATGTTGACTTTTTTTGACACATGTAGATAAAATTCGAGATTCTGGATATCATTCCTTCGAACATATATAGTGCATCAGAAGATGATTTTTTTCTCAAATTTCAGTCATCCAACATTCGCTCAATCCGGTTCACTTTTAGTCCTTTAGTGATTAAGTTATTAACAAAGCGAATTTTGTGCAGCTGCCATTCATCGACTATCAACCTCATATTTCCTCTTAGCAATTCTCGTCTAATGCATTTGAGAGTGAATTCGAATAATTTTGACAAGATGGTATCTGACTGATACAACCTCCTCTTTACGCTGAAAAGTCATATTTTGACTGATTTTTAGTTGTGAAGCTGTTTCTACAGGTTATAATCCCGCCCATTTCTGTCCCGTTTGAGTCAAAAACGTATTTTCAGTCGCTAAAAGTGAGGTAGAGCGCCTTTTACACATATAATGCTTCAACAGCTTCGTTGTTTTGAATAACTGAATCATAGTGCCGAAAACGTCCAGGAATTCTGCTAGCTTATATCTTGCACGACAAAGCTCTTTCCTGAATAGCGTAAGTTTCGAAATTTCAAGAATTCTGCAATAGGGAAAATAGATTTCTGTTTCACATTCACGTATATCCCGCAGGACAATGCTCAATCCCAGTGCTATGCATGCTTTTCAAAAAGACAGTTATACTGCTTTGTAACAGAGAAAACAAGATTGAGCTACCGCGCAGTGCCGCTGACCTACCTCGCAGGGCGATTCACATGTGACGTGCGATCAGGTCAACGAACTTAGAATATTTCTCTGCTTTGATAGGAAATCTAGATACAACATAAGAGTGTAATGCTCGAAGATTTCCTTTGAATGTCCATATGCTTTCCGTACCTAGGCTCAAACTGCTTAGTATATGAAGTTTAGTTCAAAATTTGTAGTGGATTTATTAGGTAGTATACAATGCAAATGAACAGCCTAAGTATTTGAACGATAGAGCAAAGGTTCTTCTGGATTCAGGCACACAAAACTTGAAAATCTTTGAAAAACGAAGAAACAATATCCAAATAAATAACAAAATTCCGCGCGAAGATGGGTGATATATGCGAATTACATTATTCTTTTGAATGCTACAGAGCTGCAAGAAAGCCCTTTCGAAGACCAGAAACGCCTTTGAAATCTCCCGGAGTTACACTATCAAACTAATACTAGTAGTTCAAGGAAAGAACTCTGTTCTGAGAATAATATGCGCAATAACAAACTAAACATGTAACGCGTGGAATACAATTCAATTCAACTGCTAGAAGGCTGCAAGAAGGCTTTTCCCAAAAAAAATACATTACGAAATTTTTCACTATTTGCGCCTTTCAGTGGTTTATCATAGCTCAAGAAAGAAGTTTTGTCCAGCAAAATATAAGCGAGATGGTACGCAAAAGGCGCGAGACTCTTGTGAAATATAATATCATCTTGTATGCTACAGAACTGTAAAAAGGTCTATTTGAAGAAATACACTTTTGAATTCTCCGAGATTTGAGATTTCGAATGGTTACTGTCAGTTTAACGGAAAATTTTTGTTTAGCAAAAAAGAAACCTCCAAAAAATCTTTGCATGACCCCTAGAGACTAACCTTGATATGACTAGATGCCACACGCTCTTTCATTTGCAGTGAAGCATGCTTAGATTCGAAGTGTATCTGCTTCCTCATTTGATTTTTGAGTGCGCAATAGACTAAAACTCATGTCCTTGTAATTTTTTAAAATACTTTTTTGTAGGTTATGAGTATTCCTTCTAGAGAAGATTCTCTTTGTATTCTTGGAGAAGAATCGGTAACCGCTGCAGTTGCTTCGTTTTATCTTTATTGTTGCTCCCTCTTTTGAAATCATTTGTGAAATATCAAGAAGTTTCCAAAGGTAAATCATTTTTATTGTATTAGCGACTAATGATTTCGATGGCAGCATCAATCTGAACGTTAAAAGACTAACAGTTCTTGAAGTTGATCAATTCTTGAGGGATGCACCATGCACTCGTCTTCCATTTTTGATCTTGTTCGAGGTGATTGAGACCATTACAATGACTCACAATGGGCTACCGCTGTATCGAACCAGTGCTGCTTATCCCACTAGACAAGTATGGCACTTGTCTGATACCATTTTACCGACCTCAAAGGGATGGGTGGCTTGGTAAGCCATGAGCGCGAGATCGAACCATTGGCCTTGTGTGTAACATAGAACACCTCTAATCACTGCGCCTCATGCGCTCCTTCTGAGTAATGTATAAGGGAGAAGTGAAGGGACACTAGAGGAAATCTACGATGGTGTTAGATTTAGTTTCTTGAATTTCGCGACTTTCTCTTTCCTTGAATAGAATTATTTTTGCGCAACGGATATGATGATCCGATATCTCTGAAAACTACGGCAGGACTTCTGATTTAGTGCTATTTGACTGTCAGTCATGATATTGTTTCATGGGACGGTTCAAACCCACTCAGGGAGTGATGCTATCAAAATTTCTACTTAAAGTAGCTTTGAAATGCGTTATAACCAAGCTAAGCTCGGTATTTCTAAGTGGTAGTCGGTACGATTAGTTTGTAGGGCTTCGCTTGGGAGATAAGCATAAATACGGTCAACTTGTCAAACCTTCTCAGTGTGAACGTTGGGGTAATACTTGCCACGGTATCATCTGTTGATAGGGTCGCAGATCTAAGCTAGGATGTAATTATTCCGAAACTTTTTGTGGCGTTGACCACTACGATGAAACCGATGTAGGCGTTGATTATTGGCTCTCTGTGTAGTAATGAACACGAGCAGTTTGTAGGGCTTCTCCTGGGAAGTAAGAATAATTACGGTCAACTAGTCGAGCATTCCCAGGGTGAATATAGAGCTTAATACTTGGAGGCTACTACGGCGCATCACCCATATTAGGTCAGAGCAACTGAATTGGATATTTTTGATCTCATAAATGGGTAAGGCGCAATTCACATACACGAAAATACATCGAGGCCTGCATGCATTGAAATATACATATGTATGCAAAGGTGCATGACTAGCCGCACTAGAAAAAACCAGAATTCTACCAACTGAACTGAGCTGCATATTAGGAGAAGCCCAATGATGCTTTTTATAATTTCCAGCTGAAGGCTAGTAACATAAATCAGCGAGTCAATGGTCAATGAGTAGTCATGATATACATATTTTTCAAAAACTAAACTATCAAGAATATTTTTGCATTTAGACGCATGATGCACCCTCGACTTTTGCTAACATTCATAGAAATTTGGCTATTCACAGAATTCACTAAAACTTACGTACGGCGCTCCACATTGTAGCGTGTCATATGATTCGTCGAAATAATATAAGTTATAGAATAAAAATAATTATTTCTATATGATCCACACAAAAATTGGAATCCCATGAGCGAGCTCGTCGTCCCATGCTATCTTATTAGAAGAGTTCCCTTCTTTGTTTTCCCTATTATGCTAGCTCACCGTGAATTCAGATTGCCTACAAATATTGATATCATTCAGTCCTACTTCGGATGGTTCCGCAGCAGCTGTGATTTGCTCAGAGCGATTTCTCGAACGACATCCGCATTTGAAATCGCAAGCAGTAGAAATCGTCGGTTCGTTGGGAGTCTTGCATGTTTAATGGAATTTCTTATTTACCTGCTTTTGTTTCTTATCTTAAGGTCTCAAACTTGGTACTGATCAGCCATCGGTATTCAAGGAAAACAGCAATATAAAGATGATTGGCTTTGATATGATCAGAAAGATCTCATCGGATTTGTACGCAGAGACAGGTCTCACACCGAATGATGTGCAGGTTTGTGTACTATGTTATATTTCAACTCTTTTGTATGAAAATACGCACAGGATGCGGTAAATCTGAGTGAATCAATGAAGCTTTGTACCAATATCAACGCATTCACGACAAACCGATCAGGAGGGGACTAATTATCACACTAACTAGAATCAGTACTGTTTTGGTAATCAATAATTAGCTTTGACGTGACAAACTAGTATTTAGAGATCGTTGTTGTGTGTTTATGATATAGAAATAAGTTTGAAACTGATATAAAGGGCAGTTTCAATTTGATTTTTCATAACGAGCGATCGTGGGAGTGTGAATGTACAACAAGTTTTCAAACTTCACAAGCAAAAGCATTCCTTAGTTTATACAATTACATAAGATTTTCAGCTTATGAAAGCCTATCTATTCATTTTTTATTACTTTTACTTTATTAATCACTTCTACGGAGTTTTTCTTCATATTCCGTCACATTGAAGAATATATTCATGTGACAAAGGATATCATTAGTTGCTTAATCGCTCTTTTGCCAACAATTTTCTGTTTTTGCCATTGATACTCTGGATATTCAAAAGCTGAAAGGGATGAGATATGCCAGGAACTGCTTCAAAGTCTCATTCATTTCGTTAATAGGTGATCGAGCTTCATGACTGTTTCGCTCCAAACGAACTCATTACGTATGAAGCATTGGGCTTGTGTGATATTGGTAAACTATTTAAAATTATACCGCTGTAAGGAAATTCGTGCCAGAAGCGATAGTAATGATGTTGTAGGTAAAGGCGGTACCATTGTTGATCGTGGCGACAACACCTATGGAGGAAAATGGGTGATCAATCCTTCGGGCGGGCTTATCTCCAAGGGCCATCCGATCGGAGCAACAGGTAAGGTGCTGTTCATTCACATGCCTTTTATTGTACTTAATGGACCTCATTTTTAAAATTGTTTAGGAGTGGCACAAGTGGTCGAGTTATCGAATCAGCTGCGAGGAAAGTGCGGAAAACGCCAGGTTCCAAACTGCAAACTCGCTTTACAACACAACATCGGTTCGTACGTTATTTTCACGAGCTGTATATTCTTTCACTGTCGTCTGATGTTCTATAAAAATTCATATGATTTCAATCGGCAGCAGTAAATTTCTGTGTCATCTTGGAATGTTACACTGAATGCTCTGCTGAACATGCTGTGGAGTTAAAGGATAAAGCTCTCGGAGTTGATCAATCCCTTAGATGCGCCTGCACTCGCCTTCCATTTTTACCTTCGTTTGGGGTGAATTAATGTATATCTGGTCTCTATAGTAAGTTGCGGTGGCCTCCTGCTGTATCGATTCAGCGCAGCTCAGCTGATAATAATAATAATATTTGAATTCTGCAGCACGGGTAGAATGCACTCCATCGTATTCTAAATATCAGTCAAAGGAACTTCAAAAGAATAGAATTAGAATGAGAAAAAGGTTTCGGATTAACACTGGTGTAATTATTCTTCTATCTTGCTTAATTCATGCAGAATAGCCTTGTCTTCACTCCAAATGCCCGATTATGGACTTTTGCAAATTTTCTCTTTCTAAGACAAAATAGAATTTATTTCCAGGAATTGGAGGAGCTGGTGTGGTAGGATTTTACCGTCTAGGCTTTCCATCAAGTAAATCATCTCCAACGGTGATTACGAAGACTGTGGGAGCATTTAAGTCGGACCTGATCTTTCAGGAAATTAAGGATCGAATCTCCAAGGTGATAAGTTGCAACGTGTTGCCCACATTCTTCTAGTATCCATGCTAAATAGGGGAAACGCTTGGAGTCATTTATTGCCACTCATCCCTCTCAAACTTGTAACACTCAAATTCACTTCTGCTGAACTAGATATATAGCAAGACTATTTCATCGTCACTGTACATGTTTTCTTTAATCAATCGTTTTTGTTTCAGGACAAAGACCTTCTAGAGAAGGTTGACAGTTCGTTCAAAATCATCATTGAAGGAAATAACGGCGACACAAAAAAGTGGTTTATACATGCTAAGGTATCCTCTACGCTTTCAATCCAACATGTTTTTCCAATTAAACTTCTCAAAAACCAATTTCCATTGAGGTCATAGGCAGTAAGCGGAGATGTGACTGAATTCAACTGAAGATTTCACTCTAATCCAACGTTTGCTTTTGCTGATTTCCCAGCTCTAAACTAAGCGGCATAACACTTTGTGGAACATCACCGAGCACCTAGTTATAAATAAATTAGTAAACTCTACTCTCACGATTGAGCAGTCCTTCAAATTTCAGCTTTGAAAGCTGCCATTTTCTAGCAACAACTGTCTCAAAAATTCAGTGGGCCAGAATTTTTTCGGCTCCCACAAATACTATTCGAAAGAAAAACACGCTGTCCGAAATATGTTGATGAGCAAATAAAGTTGCTTCTTCAACACTTGACAAGATAATGTTGTTTCTCCAGAGCAAATCTCCTTACGTCGGGCACGATGAGAAACCGTTCGAGATCGAAATCACCATCAAGGACAATGATTTGATGAAGATTGCCACTGGAAAACTTAGAGCTGATCAGGTTCAGTGGGAGCGTTAGATGGATGAAAAGCATGAAAGAAATCCACGTTTTTAGGCGTTTATGCAAGGCAAGATGAAGGCAAAAGGAAATATAGTGAAAGCCACAAAGCTTAAATCTCTCCTCGATCCACAGATGCTCAAGTCGAAATTTTGAAGTAAACGACGATTTTCATGTGATTTCTCTTCGTGCTCATATAGAACTTCGTATAATCCATGATTATTTCACTTGCATTCTCACGAATAAAATGCCAATTTCGATCTATATTTTCATACATATACTCTTCATGAAGATTTTGAGGATCAATAGTCTTACGTGAATGTACACCGGAAGATGAGATGAAGGAAGTAAACCTGGGTGAGAGTGCGAAGAGGTTAAAAGAAGGAAGAGGAGGAATGTTATATCCGACCTTTCCTAGGTCTACTCATTCTGAAGCTTTCATTCGAAGTAATATAACTAATTATAATATGAGCTTTATTATAGCATTGAAGTTATCCTCCTATCTAACCATAACGTTCAAAAGAATCACAACGTCGCATTGAAATTAACATTGTTCAGAAATCCCTCAATGCGATTAGCTCGTTTATTAGATCGCCGTTCTCTAGTTCGGCGCAAAAAATGATAAAAGGTTTTGGTCGAAAAATGGTCTTGCGGAGCCACTATTACCGTAGCTATCCGCTAGATTGTAGGTATCATGAGTTATGGACTAATATTATCGACCTTTTCCAAATTAATAAACGTGAACACGAGACATAGAAAGATCTCCTCAATTCTGCTGTACTCCATGGGTCTTCTTTGCATTGTAGACGTGATCTATCATACCGGATCCTTTCCACAGTTTCGTTTTCATCACAGATATACTCCGTACGTGTTCGTACATCGATCTCGTAAACGGTGGAGAATTTGCTGCTGGAAGACTGCAGGAGGAAAGCAGTTCGCGATCATGACGTACCTATTTTGTAGAAGAGTTGACTCTCCACTTATGGGACTTCAATTTTTGAAAAGCCGCTTGTGAAAAATATACCACTGTGCTGATCGAGTGTAGTGATAAATCCTTTTGAGATGTTCGCTTTTATCCTTATAGATTAGATGTCATACCAGTCTATAAAGCCAATGTCCTCGCCAAAGATGAAGTAGAATAGTGTGAATTATAAAATAATAAAGAAAAATAGTCTCAAAAGTGCCTTATAAAGCTTAAAGCAAAGCTTGCGAAAAGAATGAATGACGGTGCGAATGTTCTCCAATTCAATTTTCCTCCTATTGCATAGAATAGCAGTCAAAATCTTTCTATATGACATTTTTCCATTGAAAGAGGGATAATGTTTCGGTCTCAGAGGTGTGAAATATTGCTTCGATCTACCCAGGTTTATTAATAAATTTAGTCTTGCGTTAAAGCACTAGGGACAGATCGTTAAATCATATGAATCTTTATTGAGCCTCATTAGCGTTTCCAGTTGCTATAGAAGCACATTGTCTAGAGACGACCAATATCCTAGGCTCTAAGTACAAAGAAAATAGTAGCCTCTGGAGAAATCGAAGCAATGTTGAGGCTGTTAGGTTTTATGACGCAATTCTCTAATAATTCTACAAAAGCACCACTGATATCATTATGTTATTCAAACTTTTTCCTTCAATTTGCTAAACCTTATATTTTAATATTACCAAAGAACGCGTCATCAAAGCATTCGGGTTCTGGGAAAAAAGAAAATGCTATAGAGTTTTAGAAGATATTACCTGAGAAACCATGTGCTGAGCTTACTTGATTATTCTGTGGTTAAAAAAGAAAACGATCCCTTAGGAGGTGCGGCATGTCTCGATTGTTTATTAAGCTTCATAAAACCATGTAATAAGGAGTATATGACTTACGGCCATTAAACTGAGTTTTGGTGGCCCAGAGCGTAATATGCCAGTGTTTTTATCCGCGAAGAGTGATAGCAAATCTACCGATCACGAAACAAAGACGAGCATGAACAGCTCACAAGGCGGTGTCGAACCAATAAGCGCATGAGTTACGGAGCATCTTCAATAACTGCGCTTCGCGCACTCGTCGATGAATATCAAAAAAGTACAGAATCAAATATTTGATAACACCTTCATATTCTACTGTATTTTCAGACCCCATACTCTCCCGAAAGGATGATGTTCAGAAGAAAAGCACCACCGTGCAACTAACGAGGCTGCAAGGAGGATACACGTGTATTGCACTGTATAAGTGCCATGACAGATCTCATGAAATGGAAGGTTCAAAGAAAAAAAATACATTGTCGGATTACATTGTTTTGGGCGAGGTCCGAAAACACAGTCGAATATGAAGGTACAATCAAAAATACCAGCCTTGAGCAATCGACTGTTAGTCACTACTATGTCTGGTGATCATGTCAGGGGCATGCAGTATTATGTATCTCTGGGTGTGCAAAGTGAATTGCCACGTCACACATGGCAGTGCAACATGTTCGTCGTCGATTCCTCTATATAAGGGGGTTCCCCCCAAAAGGATTGGCTCAGACGAAAGGCACCCTGCAACTGACGAGGCTGCAAGATCGAAACACGAGTATTACGCTGTAAAAGTGCTTATAAAAGACGTCATGAAAGGCTCAAAAGAATTCATCATCAAAGAATTGAATTTTAACGTTCCATCATTTTTGGGCCATAGTTCAACTAAGTTCGAGAAAAAACCCGTTGAACCAGCGCATCATGTGTTGATAGAGCCATAAGACATTTCCTGCTGGCACAGAAAGTAACTGTATGACCAAATAAGAACGTGTAAACGCTCTACATGAGTTATGTCGGATGCAAACGATTTAATGTTAGTAACTATAGATATTATAATCTTGGCCTAGATACAACAATTATAGACCTCGTCAAACACCTGGGGTATTTTGCTAGAACATCAACGTTTTAGAGTCAAGAAATTAGTACCATATCTATATCTGACTCAAATGCTACTCATGAATTACTACGTTATTCTGCGTCGCATGTCATGGAAAAAGGAAATAAAGATAAATAGAGTAAAGTAAAAACAAAGAAGAAAATAGAGATAACGATGCCCATCCATATCGCAGATTTTTCAGAGGAAATAGAAAAAAAGCGAAGCCACTACAAACTGTTGGACTAAAGAAGCTAAGCAGACCCTTTAGGGGACATCTCAAGGTTTGAGTTCAGCGCAGTCATGTTGGATACATCCCCGTACGACTTCCTGAATACGTAATGTACTTGTGAGGCTATTCGGCTATTCCTTTGCCAGTTATGGGCTTCACGAATCGACTTCAGTGAAAGTTATTGCTTTTCTAGGCATCGGCTGTCCTTTCGATTTTATTCGTTCTATATAAAATTCTAATGAGATGCAGTAAATCAAGGAATGCATTTCGGGTGACTAATTAATAGTGAACCTTTATATGAATTGACATTGGATAAACAGAAGGTGCAAGTATTAGGCACAGAAAAGAATGTCTGAAACTGAATAATGATGCATGAAATGATACAATATAAAGGGAACATCTCACGACAAGACAGTTAAAGAAACTACGGCGACTAGAAGTGATTTTTGAGGTGTTCGTTGTTGCTATTCTTGTCGTAAATTCGGACGGGTAGGACGAGAATGGCAGTATGATGACTAAGAAATCCAAAGAGTTCTTCGAGATATGCCGGAAAATAGCATAGGATCCGATTAAAGTACAGATCAGAGTGCACAATAAACAGAATATGAACAATGACGAGTAAGACTGAGGTCACAGGATCGTAGTTCAGTTGCCCACGAGCTGAATACCGGTCAGTTCGATGTCGCCCTGGATCTGAAGACCACCAACTTCGCGCGGATCTATACGGTGAGCGTACGATGCGAATCGCTCACCATTCACGAAAATCTGCAAGAGACTTATTTCTATTAATTGGAATTCAAATAACTGCATTGTACAAATTTCAGTCAGATTTGTACAACTATAAAAAAATCAAAAATTTTGAGAATTTACGGATTTTATGCTCTGAATAATTTGATCTTATTTTATTTTATTATAACTGACACGAGATATGCCATCAACACTGTGCAGATAAATGGACTTGATGCGTTCAAGTCGTTTCCTGCCATTAATCATGAGAACCTCAAATATTACGTGTGGGTTCAGATAAGAAATTTTGGCTTATCAAAAAATATCCTCGAATGCTTGCCACATCAATTCTTCTCGAGTTCCCGGGTTAGGCATGATAGCGTCTCCCAGGCCATCACATTTAAACAGCACTACATTTCATTAATTGGTGAGCACGAATCGGTTATTGACAGGTCAGGTAACAAACTTAACCTTCGACAAATGTGTGGGTAGGGTCTACAATGAGGTCGAACCAAATCTCGTGTTGAACGGGACCGTCACTAATGTGTTACCTATGCAATATCTAACTTTATATTTCAAATAAACTAAAAACCAAGGCACTATAATTATAGCACGTCGCTGCGTGCGCTGAAAATTGAGAATTCTCTAGCAGTGCTACTCGGATTCGAAAAAAGCTTCCTTAACCACAAAGTAAACGCGGTAGTAGACCGAACGCGTTTACAGTTGGTTAATGACAGCTGCGAAACCTTCGATCGAAGAAAAAGTGATAGAAAGAGGTATTCTAGCTGGAGATGGTAGCACGGTATCTGATAAGGGTGAAAAAGAGGTGAAATTTGCTGGAGTCGAAAGGTTTCCATATCATTCAACTTTCTCGAATATCTAATTACAACATCACAACATCGCTATAAGAGCGCTAAAGTATGTATTTACAAATTGAAGAGTATTCAAAAGTAAAATGAAGCAGACCAGTTTTCTCGGTCCAATGAAAATGGAAATGATAAGTGCTATGAAGAAGAAACATGTTGCTAGAACCTCACCTGAAATGCGTACTCCTCATTTTTGATTTCCAAATCGAAGCCTACACCTTTTTCAAAGGGATTCTTGCCTTCACGTTCCTCATTTCCCCATTCTCCATTGACAAGCGAATTTCTGATCACGCACTATAATTCAAACATTTTTGAATACTCAAACGCTAGTTACTAAACAGTAATACACACAAACACAAAACAAACATAGTCACAGGGGTTCTTGAAGCACATAGAAACCTCAGTTTAGGTTCCTGACGAAACTGCGAAACTTTGAGAAATCAATTTCTCTTTACCCTCAAAAATACTGACGAACAAATAGATGAGCTGAGCTTTTCATTTCAAGAATTCCTCAGAAGTTGTTTGAGATTTGCGCTCGATTACAGTGAAACATAAGCACCGATGTCAACGTCGGATACAGCAGTACTGACACCACATTTTGATAACAGAAAAGAATCGACATCCGACAGAAAAGTACATACAAATGAAACAAGGTAGGGTTAATATATGTAAAGTAGTGTTAACGTTGAAAGACAATGTCAGTTGTTACACCCCATCTCTATTGCCTCTATGCAACCAAACCAACCTATGATGGAGAAAAATGGACGGATAGAGACAAGTGTGTGAGGACAAAGAACTCTCCTCAATCACAGCTGGGGAGCCGATGTTAGAATGGTTCGGGGTCAATTACGGCTGTCAAGAACCACACATACATTGTTTCGGCTGGAAGCAGCTGCTTGGAAACCCCATGTGTTTGTTAGTGAGAACAAAACGAACTCATAACAACACAACATAACACAACCATAAAAATCGATTTAAACATACGCCTGGTTTGCCTTTACCGCAGATGAAACCTTTTCCCTAAAAGGTCCATAAACGATAGTTCAACTCCATTACGCCCATTGCTCTAACAAATAACGCACCTTTTCGTTGAACCGAGGATTCAAGTGAAGAGCGATGTCACCGTTTTTCTTCAAGAGATTTATGTTGAATCTGAGTGAAAGTCTCGATAATTTCATAGTCTTCAGTGATTATATGACTATAATGGATAACGAGATTTCATGAACCAGTTGGATGTAAGATTACTTGACTGCTGTATAGACAAGTCAGCACAAATCCGGCACATTTTGCTTTGATGTAGAGGTTACCGCGAGGAATAATAATTTCTTAACATGATTAATAATGTGAGGTAAAATAGTAAAAATATAACAGAGGTTATTTTTTCATAATAGTGTAAGTAGTACAATTACATAACAATGATTTGTGTCTTATAATGCAGGGGGATAAAGTATGCCCATTACTTTTCTAAAACTTTCTGAAATGCTCCAATCACATAATTTCTCCACGAGAGTGTTTTTCACTCCGTCGAGGTTTGCGTGTCGTGTGGAGCGTGCAGTGATAAACAAAAACAAGGTAATAAAACCAAATATGAAATATGGAAAGACCTAGACGAATTTTCGTTCCATTAGCAAAGTTGGTGCCGTTACAACGTTGTGTATATCATCTACTAATTAAGGATTCTGAAATCGCTTCCTTCAAGCGATCGGGGAAACCTCAATGCCTCAAAACGTTTCAAGCATCTCCCAAAAAAAAGGAAAACATCTTGCTGTGGCAATATTCACTAGAACAGTACCTAACTCACAAGTTTTATCATGGATGTGCAAAAGTTACACAACTATATGTCTTGTTTAGAAAAAATTTTTTTCCACGTATTCATCGATATTCAAAATATTTCATGTGATTTTTGCTTATCTGCTATTGTCATACAGCTCATCTCATTATAGTGAATATGACATGAAATCTATAATCTACAGAGATTCATGACGTTAGTGGAGAGTTATGTTCCCACTAGTTTTTTTAACCTATGGCTGAGCCTAAGCCTAAGCCTAAGCATAAGTATGCTGTCGCAATTTTTTGTTTGAAGAATTCAATTGAAAAATTACTTTGAAAATCAATGGATTCACGGCTCTTCAGAAGGGCCAAATTGATTGTTTCATCGCTTTTTTAACAATGTAATGTTGAAACTACATATCTACTAATGTTAAATGATATGCGAAGCTCGGTAATAGAGTGATAGAAGAGTAGCGGTATCGCTGATGAAGTGGTAACCTAAGCACTCGGTAAGCATGAACACCGTGTTCAACTCCCGCGTGAAGCTCAAAGTCTTTGCATATCACTCAACATTATTGAATATACAGTGTTGATAGAAGATTGATAGATTGCACGATAGTAGATGGAAAATATGCGTCCCTCATATTTCGTTGGCTTAGAATACTATTTGAACCTTCAAAATGTTCTTCATATTCAAATATAGCATCAAAAGATTTTTGATAAGAAAACTATTAGAATATGCAAAATTCTTCGAGATGTCGTAACCATACTTCTTAGCATTTTTTTCTGGCGTTCCATAAATGACGAGAGTTTTTCCGGGAATGAGGCCATGCTCAGTGATGCCCGACTCATATGGGACCGGCTAAAACGAACCGCATCAAGAAACGCTTATGACATCTCATACTTCATTCAGAATAGTGAATGCACTCTAGAAGACTGACGTAGTACTTGCCACCCCACTGCACATGATTCAACACGACGTCGCCATCAATGCTCAGATGAGTGACAAACTGCAGTGGAACACGATGCTCGAATGATTTCACTTCTTTCTGAAATAAGAAGAAATACAAATCATGTACATCTGAAGATAGATTGCCGTATAAACCATATGCAACGAATGAGACTATTTCCTAGACACTACTGCTTCCAATGCCTTTATGAATGGTCTAGAACTCTAGAACGGAGACTTTGGAGGATCAGGCTATTTTTCTACTCGTCATCACGAAAAAAGCATGCACAACGATAATTTGAGATTGCGCTCTTTTATTTGAATCGAAAGTATCTAGTAATAGACGGCTTCTCAATGGCTTTTGTTATTCCATGACTTTCCTTTGTTCAGAAAGACGAGGTTGTTGAAACAAGTTTATTTTGTACAAAATATTACAATAGAGTTCGTATCAGTGGCTAACCTTCTAAGTCTTGCCTTGTTTTTTGTTATGTGATGTATTACATGTTTGGCTAGAGATATTTCGATCTTTTCCAAATAAAGTTGTAGTACTAGCACAAATAGTAGAACAGCCCGCTGACTGACGTTTCGGCAACCTCGTATTTTTGAAAGCCTGGACTTATGCTGAATCGAGCGATTCATACGATTCATATGATGATGTTAATCAAACAATATTTTCGTACAGCATACGTCTAGGCTCTGAAGAAGAAGAGGTTACCAAAAAGTCAGCCCACGAATTTCACGGCTATTAGTGCTGATACAATAACTACAACTACCGACTGCGAGTGCTAAAAGAATTGATCTGAATAAATCCAATCTGGGAGAAATTCACTCTAAACTAAGATAGACTTTTTATTAACTTCGGCACTGGCCAAATAAATAACTGCTGTTTTATCACCAAACACGAGGTTATCACTTACACGATTAACGGAGATGGTAAACTTGCTGTCGTGTGCTCGAATTCGAATGTCGAATCCGTCACCTTTTTTCACAGTATTCTTCTGCCGCTCTTCTTTTCCCCAAGCTCCTTTTGTGTATGAATTGAATACAAGCTGTAAACCACTGCTTATAAAAATCTGACGTCGTCATAAACAGTAAACATAAGCTCAGTGACGTATGAAAAATCGAACTCATCTGAAATGAAATTTTATCACCTATCTAAAGAAGAATGTTTATTTTATCAAATACATTTTCATAATGAATGATTATTCCGAAGCACTTTTGAAAAAATGTACTGTGGTAAATTTCGAACAAAAATTCATTTACTAAATATATTTCCATACAGATTTGATTTCCCGAAAAAAGTTTTAGACAAATTATAAAAAACTTCTGAACAGCTATTAGTTCAATAAAGGCTTTTTCTGAAATTTTCCATAAGAACCGCTATCACAGTTTATTCTGCAGATCCCAGAACTTCTTGCATTCAATTTGTTTCGCCGCATTCATCGCCTACAAAGGCTTTTGGATATTTCACGTGTTGCTTCGGCTGCTGCTTGGGGATGTCTCTTTATTAGAAATGTCGTACAATGTTGATCGAGGCGATTCTCTCTGCAATTATGAAGGTAACCGAGCTAAGACGTTCCCAAGGGCATTCGTAGACCGATTGGAAGAGAGTGTTAGGGGAAGGAATCAAACCAGCGCCCTACTCATCAGCTTTGCTTTACGACTTCGATCGAACAGATGAAGTCCAGATGAACGATATGAGGAGAAATCAATAAAAACTGAATACGTAATGTTGGAGTGCCGATGGCAGTGTAGTGGAAGAAGCTAAAGTTTTAATCACAAAAACTTTTGGCAGTGAAATGTAGATCACACCAATTTATCCCAATTAAGCCCAACTTTTCAAAGAGATTAGATCCCGTGGAGTGCCAAGCATCGCTAACAGCAACAAGGAAATAAATGAAAAACGATGAGATGACCAAAACAGAGACGAGGCCGAGCGAGGGTGTGTGTGCCCTTATTACGTACTTAAGAGCTAATCACGAATTCGACGACGAGTGTATTATGAGTTCCTAATCCGGAATTCATTATCTTTCCAAGTGCATGAAACTTATGACGGTGAAACTTGTAAACACAAAAAAGCAAGCGTTGAAGAACGGAAACGAGCCTCAATTCGAGTCGTCGAGCATTCCGTCTCCTGTCTCTTCATAAACCAATGAAAACATGATCGATGATCCGTAGGTAATTTCTCAAGTGCTTTCCTAAGCGTGGCTTATATTTAGAATGTCATTCTCATATCGCCAACATTTCCCTTCTGGAAAAATGTCAGCAAGGTCACAGTGATTGACGACAATCGAGTACCACGAGAGTGATTAGTTCGCGTAGCAGGCTAAAGTAGTTTTCTCATAACACTGCTTATTTTTCTTTCGCTAGTGACCGGCCAGTAAAATCAGTCTTTCTGGCTACGCTATAAATATCAGTCCCAGAATTGCTCATCAACCGAAAACAGCTACAAAATTTCATTGAAAAGTTTTGTTTTTGGTAAGTCGAGAGCGGATACGTGTCACAATAATTGTTTAATTCCCACCAAAAAGATAGATCATTTGTTCGTAAAACGAAATCACAACAAGTCCTAGTAGCCAAGCAAGCAATTTTCAAAACATGGCAAAAGAAAACGTTGTAGAACCCTTCGATAGATTTTTCCTGTTTATGTAGAGAAAGTAGAATTGGCAGAATCCTTATGCACTGAATTCACACAACATCAACAACACATAATCACGAGAAATCTTCGGGAAAATTTTGAGCTACAATTCATTCGTTATATCTTCAATACTTTCTCTAAATACTCCTCAACAGCAGAGTTCTTGAAAGACCAATCGAGGTAGCGACTTCTTGGTACAAACGATTTACTGTCTGGCAATTCGGTAAAGAAATCAGAGGCTAGTCGACCATGTTTATATTTCACAACAGAATCTCATAAAACCGCGCTTAATCCTCTCCAATGCTATAGACAACAGCTGACGTTTGTCCTCAAAAGTGACTTCGGCTGCGCTTTTTTTCGATCGAGAAATCATTGTTCTCATATTGCGACGGTAAGTAGCCGAAGAGTAAAGAAAAAAAAACCATTTGATTTGTTCCTTGAGATAGCGGTGAGCTAAAACTCAAGAAAGTTATTTGAAAAAGTCGCAGCAAAGAAGATTCAAAACTCAATTCCTTTTGAGTTTAAAGAGTTTGAGTGTTCATTCTCCCAGCCAGATGTCACACACGATTTCGTCGCAACGTAAACTTTGAGAAACAAAACCAAGCGTCATGAATGTGAACACAGATCAGGTAATTTTTTAAGATCGAAATACCATAAAAGCTGATAGAAATCAACCAGAAATTAATTGAATGAGACAGGAAAATCCTACCTTTCCTTCGTCGAACCGCACACTTACGTGCAACGGTACATCATTTCCACTAAAATCCGGACTATCCTTGTGAAGATTGATATTGAACCTGTGATGTTCTCAGATGAGACATTTACTCACTTGCTATGATTTCTCCGACACCAACCTTTTAGCATCTTCCCGCAGTCCTTCCGCGAATGATCAGCGTCTGGCCTGGTTCGATTTTCTCCGTCAGTTTACTACGATATGGGATATTCTGGAAGAGAAGAACTCAAGAACGGTGTGAAATGCTGCAAAAAATTGTAGTAAGTCTTGAGCTCCTAAAAAAATGAACAACAACATGTGTTGTTCACATGATTTATTTGGTGCATTGATTCCCAGAACCGACTTTTTGATTGGCATTTAACAGTTGATTCATATTTCTTGATCAACAACGCGAGGTTGTTAACAGAGAGATAAGGCAAGACCCAAATTGAGCCGCAAGGAAAAAAGCTTCATGATCAACTGTGGCCCAACTCCCACCTCAGGGTGATTTTTGACCTAAGCCTAGCGCGTCCCTCAACCAATATAATACGCTGCGCAGCTGTTCTTCGTCAAACAATTGAAAGATTAACACAAGAACAAGGCAAAAAGTGTTTGAAGGAAGCTGTTTTCATTGCTGATATCAATTTTCCTAACAAGTTTGTTCTGTTGAAATCACCAGAGTGTTTCGCTGGGTAGACTGCGCTTCAGCTGGAGCTTTCCAGGCTCTGAAAAAAACGAAATTGCCGGAGTGCCAACCATTGCTGTTCTGAATAAATCTTGCTCTTAACAACCTCGTGTTCGCTCATCAAGGAAACACTGATTTACTACCTATTGTGAATAGCGACATGTCAACCCTATAGCTATACTACTTTTTCTTTACCTTTTCTCTACAAACCCGATTTCAAAGCATGTGGTGTTCAAACTACAATATCATTCAGTGTTCGCTTTATTCCACTCAACTGAAAAACACTGGAAAGTGTACGCTTAAAAAATGACACTTAAATCACAGAATTACAATGGGCTTGAACGTCTTATCCCTTTCCAAGACTTTGATCAAATTTGATACTGGTGAAATTGGTGTAAAACTTCGGTTAATTAATTGATTCAGGAATAAAAAACTAGTGGTGCATTTTATAAAGAAAATCGTTTTTCTCACAACTACAAATATTTGTAAAGAAACGAGCAATGTTTTTATCTCTGCTTCAGTAGAAAACAATCTCAAAGCAGGTCCTCCAGTCCTCATGGGAGTTGAGAAGCTTGACATTACTTAATTCAAAATAATATTTCGCATGAGACTACTGCACTTCTGCGAGAAAACCGCTCTGTTATTGCTTTGCTCCGTAAGTCCGATTAGTGTAGGCTTATTATAATAGTAGTATAACAAATGATTAAGAACGTAGGAATGTGAAGACGCAATAGTCCAGCCTAGAATTTAAACTACACAAGAGTAATTGAATCGCAAAATCGAAACTCTTTCCATAGAATCCTAAGTTTCACTCCATATCGCATTTCTATCTCGGTTTTAGAGTGATTATATATACATGCATACATATATCATACGAAAGTTTCTAACTTGCTACCAAGCAGAAATGCAGCGATTCTTGCCCTTTTAAGAATGTTTCAAGGATTATATTGTAAAAAAAGTAAATCTCAAAGAGTTTTAAGGCGGATGTAATTTGTACGTTTACTACTTGAAGCGCACGACATAAGAGGAAATGGAAGTGAAGAGGGGGAAAGAACAAAACAGTATGAAATATTCACAATGTACTTGGCGTAGTGCCATAATGTTGGCATACGGCTGCTAACGTCTAACTCGGTCGCCGTCGTTGACGAACCACGTCGGGGAGACGTGCACAGCAAAGTGGGATGTCGTTCGGTTTCGTTGATTCTGTTGCAAGTGATGTTTGGTAGCGATTCGATTGTCGATGAAGACGATTTATCACACCAGTTAAGAGGCGACTCTAGCAATAATTCAGAACAAATGCTGACGAGACACTGATTTAGCAGAGGCAGAATTTCGGGTGTTATGTAGAGGAGAACATCTGCTTGGTCTCGAATACCGCAGCTCAAACATTCAATAAACAGCAAAATACGAAATCACCAGTATGATTCCGTTTACGCAAAACTGAAAAGTCGCTTGGCGTCCGGGAGCAAGATTCACTCACGGGGGCGTGGGAGCCCGAGGGAGTTGTGGGTGGGGGCGTGTCTAAATCACTACAAGTATATGGACTTCGAAAACGGGATTTATCGAGGCGACTAGCCTCTCCACTTTTTTTCGTTTGAAATGGTTGGACTTTAACTATAAGAGGAACAACATTAGCTATAAAATTTGAAATAGGCTTTCGACATGACTTTTTATAGCACCGAGTCGCTTAATTCCTTTGGAACGAGGCTCTTTTCATTTTTCCGTGGACTTTTAGTAGTCATTCGATAACTTGGATCTCAACAATTCAAATACTGCTTTTGAGTTTCAAAAAAGGTCCCGGTAATGCACTGCAGCAGCCAAAAGAAATTACGATCCATCTTCGGCGCACATTATTTGCATGATTGGCTTCAGCGTTTGGCTTTTTACTAAACTTTTGGTACTCGTTCGCTAGCTTGAGGACTGGGGATTCTGAAACCAAGTTGTTTTTTTGTGAATTCCATAAAGCGCCGTAAACGAAATGAAGTTTACATCTGGCATTATGAGATAAAATCACTAAAAGCATAAGAGCGCATAGAGGAAATTATGGTGTATCGAAAATATATTGAAAATTTATAGATTTTTCCGAAACGGAGAAAAAAAAAGTCATGAGTACACAACGAAAATCGCTCGTCGCGTTAAATTCCTAGGAACGACTCTGTTTCACCGTTCTAAACGTTTTAGCCTTTTATTTTCATTTTATACTGCCAGATAAACTAGCAATGAAGTCCAAGCGACGAGTATTTAGTAACTACTTTGACTGTGAAACGTACTCATCTTTCGCTCTTGCAGCGCTCTTTGAATATTTCTTTCAAAAACCAAAATTAGCTCCAATATCATCGAAATGTAAGTGGCGAACGACTACTAAAAGTAGAGGGCTTAGCCATCCGCATACCTTAGTCGGGTAAACATAGCACGCCAAAGATGAAATGTAACATCCTCTTGCCTTCTGCAATGCACTAAGAGAGCCTTTAAGGAAACAAGCCCAGTACTGAAACTAACGCTTTCAAGCTATCGAAGGACCACCAAAGGTTTGATGGAAAATCTATATCCGACCAAAAATCTGCAAAAGTACGAGTGCGTTCTCTGACATGCAGGCTGTTCCCAAGAGGTTTATAAACCAAAAGTAGATAGCTGGTATTGGATTTCTAGGAATACTAATAAACTCTGTGACTAATCAATTCGTTGATAACATTACAGTGTCTACATGCTTCAAGATCACACTGATTACTGGAGTTCATAAGAAGAATTGCTAAAGTACTCACAATGTTTTAACTACTCCGTTAGATTGATTAGTATAAAAGATAAGAACAAGACAAGAATAGTTGGCAAACTAGATGTCCATATCAATCTATGATATTGCCACAGTCTGCTCTGTTATCAACCCTGGTTAATCTTCCACATTGGACTATTTGTCGCCCTCAAACCTATCACATTTAGCCATCTGTTCGTTCTCCTACAAAAGCAACGTCTCTTCTCTATGATTTGTGTATCTGATAACTATGCTCCAGTCAGATACAAGCCATTAATTCAGTCAAGGACTGATCTTAATAGATGATAAACAAAAGGCGTGTTTTTTTGCTACAAATGACTTTTTAATTTTGAACTACGAAAACTTAGAAGTAGCAGAAATGACCGGGTGGAGAGAAAAGCTAGCAACTAGCTAAGAAACTCAAAGCAACCTCACACTTCTGTCTTTCAGAGGCAACACTCGAAGTTGATAAAGTAGCGTTTATTTTGACAGCTGCCGTTTCGGCGGTCTCGTCTTCTTCACAGTCTGGAAAGATCAGGTTGCCCACAACCCAGTCAGCCAAATACCTCAGCACTTCATTAGACAAGAAAAAAAAAAACCAAACCAAAATTTTAATCGTATATGGGACTGTCATTAGGTCTTCTCACAGATTTTGGCACTAGAGCAACAAACATCAACTTTTTTAACAGAACTAATTCCTTACAACACTATTTAAAGTATGCGCCATCAGGTGAACACATTTCTGCCAGCTGAAGTAACGATAACGCTAAATGCTACGGTGAGCATCCTGCAATCGTCTTGTCACGTCGACGTCGCCGTGGTCTCATCCTGCTACAAGAAAACGCAAGGCACGTCATCAAACTGATAAAGAAGGTTGACCGAACTAGGCTGGAAGTAGCTATTGTCCGCCGTACAGTTCCATTTGTCGCCGCCTGACTCCTTCAGTCGCTGGGGCACTTCGTAAGAAAGAAAAAGCTCCGAGTCATCAATCTTTTGCGTCAGAGATTGACAACCTTCTTTGAGTTCGAGTATGGCGAGTTCTATAAGCGCGGTAGTAATTTGTGATCTGAGAGATGACAGAAATGTGTTCAGGATGATGGCGCGTACTTCGAATAGTGGTCAAGCAATTTTGGTCACTTCTGGTTGATGAATTTGGAATTTGGTGTTTATTGCTCTGATGCCAAAACTTTTGAGGAGACCTAATACCGAAGATGTGAAAGATACATTTGGAGTCCATTTGAATTCAGCAAGGTTCGTCTTCACTTGGACAACTCAGTGAAAAAACTCACAAAAAGCGCATAGTATGTAAAAGATCATTTTGTGTTTGATGCGATCAAAATCTAGATTTGGTGAGCTTTTCTAACGAAGTAATGGAGGTATTTGGCTGACTGGGTTGTGGGTAACCTGATGTTTCCAGGATCCGAAGAAGGCGAAATTGCCGCCATGTGAAAAAATTGTTACAACAACCACGAGTTTTAGGTTAGAAAGAAAAATGTGCGAATTATTGGACATAGATAGTCGGTGCTGGAATTATTTCATAAGAACTAGCTCAAAATTTCTAGCCTCTACTGAGTGAATCGTCTCGTTCTTAACGAAATGTTGGTGATAGAATGAGATGTTTGCTGAATAAACAACGTATCGCATTGACTTGCAAGCATAGGTCGTTTAGCAGAGCGTGAATCAGCAGTCTTTGATGCTGTTTCAGCCACGAGAGTACTTTATAGAGGTATTCATCCGTTAAAATGGAACAAAATAAAAGAGAAGTGGTGAATCATTGAACACCACTAACCGAAAAACTACTACGAAGGCACTTAAAAGCTTAAATACAAAAACAAAATTTGAGGAAGAGCTCTCTCAAAGTAGATATAAGGGCACTATATACTAAGATCTTAAGCAAGTGAAGGTAGATGAATAAAAGCTTCAGAAACAAAACTCACAAATGTCTTCTCGACCATGTTGTTTTGGAGATGTTGCGGTAATCTAACGGTCCTAAAATAACAATGAAATAGACTATTTTCAATAAAAACAGTGATCTTCCGAACAACGAGTTGAAAGCAGCCCTAAAAGTACAGAGTATACTTTTTGTGGGCATTTCATTCTATTCATAAGCAGGAAACTGACGAGGAGGATGTTGTGGAACAAGAGCACTTCAAGGCATGCTGAGGGAAAGTGCTTGAAGAAAATTGAAGAGGAAAAAAATTTCTAAGAGTAGTTAGATAGAAGTGGACTTACGATGGGAAATTTTTTAAAACGCTTTTTATGCTGTGGAGTGTGAATTTCTAAGCGAATGATTTCCGAATACGTATAGAAAATTTTATTAAAAAAGTTGAGCAAGAAAATGTTTCTGAGAGTGAATGAACACAAGTAGATTTCTCAGCAGACAATCTTGTGGACGCGCTTTAAGTCGTGCAGCATGATTTTGAGGTAAATGATTTCCTATGGAGGAAATGAACTCAGTCAGGGGCTGAGCATTTCACTAAAAGCTCGCTGAAACCGGTGACGGAAGAATAAAGCCGAGCACCTCGTTGAACGGTTTTACTTGGTGATGATAACACTGCTAACAATACTCACGAACCTGATAAAGTCTGTTATGGATACTTTTACAGTGCATATACACGTGTATACACGAATACACGCGTTTCAGCTTTGCAGCCCTGCCAGTTGCACGATGCCTTTTCGTTCAGTCAGTTCCTATGGGATCTTACCCTTTACATAGAGAAGTGGACGTTTTACACACGCGGTAAGTGATAAAATCACTAAACGGGCAGTGTTGTACGCTTGATTTCTCTTGCCCGTTAGGAAAAATATTTTAGCGCTGCCTCAAGAAACACTCGAAAAGAAAGGTTTGATATGTCAGTATCAAAAGCCAAGAGCAATCGAGTGAAGACACTATTCATTCGGTGATTTTATCACTTAGACGAAGTGTGTAGATATTTCGTGCTCTGTGCAAAGGGCTAGATCCCTGAGGAACTGAGTGAACGAAAAGGCACTGCGCAATTGGCATGGTTGGAAGGCTGTAACTCGTGTACTGCACTGTATAAGAGCCCATTGACAGACCAGATGCATGGCTCAAAAACAACTCAGGCATATTGAAATTTGAGCGTGGTCTCAAGAAACACTCGAAACCAAAAGATATAATACTCATAAGCTTTATATAGAGGGAGACCACAAACCAAAAAACTATTCATCTCAATTCCAACAAGTTTCGAAAGCAAAAACTTCGAGAAACTCACAAAATCATAGATTTAACCGATGCGCTGCTTTTCGAGGTCTCAGACGAACCATCTCGGCAGAAATGCAGGAAACATTCACACCTTTACGGCATCTACAGCCGTTAAAGTCGTGGGAAGTCACTCGATAAATAGAAAAAAACAATAAAAAAGCAAGCACAATGGTCATCCGTTCCGCTGATTCATAGCATCCAGCTAACTTCTCTTTACAGTGAATGACAGTGTATCCAATACACAGCACAGGTAAGCGCGAACAGAGAACTTCTTTGAACAAATATTCAATTCAAGACTACCTATAAAATTTCACGAACACTATTGAGTCAAGAATGGAAAAAGAAGTTGAAGCAACGATTAACAATTAAGAAACCACTAGGATATTGATTGAAGGATTGGAGTAACTGACGAAGCCGCATGACGCAGCGGAAGCTCACAGTTTACATGTACAGACCGGTGCTGATTGATTGTAAAGCCACATTAACACCGTTCTTGAGATAGAGAAAGCTGAGAATGTTTATCGTATCAAGATGGCTCTACAAAGAACTTCTCTGCTAATTGTTAAAGCGCCGGATCTTAGAAAGTATGAAAGGGAGACAATTTTTTTATAACTACAGGTTTTCTCATATTTATTGATGCTATGGCAATAATCCCGAATTTAATGATATCATTGATTTTTGTTAGTCATTCGATAGCTCGAATCTCGACAGTTTTAATGCTAACAGTGGTTTTTGAAAGATCTATAAAGAGCGCTGTGAGAGCAAAACAGAAAAATTATGTTCGCACTTGAAGTGGTTAGCCCGTCGCTTGAACTTTTAAAGCGAGTTTATCTGGCAATGTGAAAGAAAAAGTTTTTTGGAACTTATAGAACAATAGAAAAGTCTCCTCTATAATTCTTATACAAAAACCTAGAAATTTTTGCAGGGAGGGAAAAAATATCCAAATCAAAAGAAAATAGAGAGGCTCTCAGATGACGAGGTTTTTCAAGGGGCGGCTCAATTGAAATTGTTGCGCACTTCGTCACTCATTCAAAATTTTTTTTCCCTTTCCCGAAAAATTTTCTAGATTTTTGTATGAGAATGTAGAAGTGGCTTTGCTGCATCGTTCTTGAGCACAGAATTTTTTTGTTCACCATTTTCAAATGAACACGTTATAAAGTTTAAGCGACGAGCTAACCCCTTGGGATGCGAAACGAGGTTTTATTTCTGCTCTAACAGGGCACCATATAGACCGTTCCAAAAACCACCCTTAGCATCAAAACTGTCGAGATTCGAGCTATCAACGGCATACCAATGATTCATGCATATTTATAAATTCGTCGTGTTTATTGCTCTGGCGTCAAAACTTACGAGAGACCTAATATCACACCTACAAAGGATTCAATGGAAAGTGCCAAAGTTCTCTTCACTCACTGTGTAGAAAATCTTATCAAAGGACCTAATCCTATATGAAAACTTTATAAAAAAAAGCACATCAAAAAATCATAGGCTATACAATATATCGCTTTTCGCAGAGTGGAAAAACCCAAACACCATGTCCAAAAATACATCTGCCGTTTCGGAAGAACTTGAAAACGCAACACAACCTAAATAAAACATCCCACTCAAAAATTTCCAAAACCTTTACACTTATTGCTTTTGGTTATGATACTAGGAGGCTTTTTAGATTTTAAGCTCCTGGCCGATAATATACGGATGGATTATGAATGGCGGTCGAGTCAAGGTTCTATCAAACGCTTGAAAACTTATTAACCATCATCTGATTGCTGGCATGGAGATCTATCTAAAAATAATCGCATCTTGGCTGAAACGTGTAAAAAGCGCACAGAGAATTCATCTTGAATGATACATTAATGGAACGCTTTATCACAGTAGAGCACCACTTTTTACGCATTACTCAGTCTGTTTCTATCGGATCCGGAATCACAGTAGAGCACCACTTTTTACGTCATTTACTCAGTCTGTTTCTATCGGATCCGGAATCCAGTTGTACCATCTGTTTGCTGGCATGGAGATCTATCTAAAAATAATCGCATCTTGGCTGAAACGTGTAAAAGCGCACAGAGAATTCATGTTGAACAATAATCACTGATGGTACGTTTTATTACAGTATAGCACCATTTTTTACGTCATTACTCATTCTGTTTCTATCGGATCCTTAATCCAGTTGTACCATCTGATTGCTGGCATGGAGATCTATCTAAAAATAATCGCATCTTGGCTGAAACGTGTAAAAGCGCACAGAGAATTCATGTTGAACAATAATCACTGATGGTACGCTTTATTACAGTATAGCACCATTTTTTACGTCATTACTCAGTCTGTTTCTATCGGATCCGGAATCCAGTTGTACCATATGATTGCTGGCATGGAGATCTATCTAAAAATAATCGCATCTTGGCTGAAACGTGTAAAAGCGCACAGAGAATTCATGTTGAATGATACACTAATGGTACGCTTTATCATAGTATAGCACCACTTTTTACGTCATTACTCAGTCTGTTTCTATCGGATCCGGAATCCAATTGTACATCTGATTGCTGGCATGGAGATCTATCTAAAAATAATCGTATCTTGGCTGAAACGTGTAAATGCGCACAGAGAATTCATGTTGAATGATACACTAATGGTACGCTTTATCATAGTATAGCACCATTTTTTACGTCATTACTCAGTCTGTTTCTATCGGATCCGGAATCCAGTTGTACCATCTGATTGCTGGCATGGAGATCTATCTAAAAATAATCGCATCTTGGCTGAAACGTGTAAAAGCGCACAGAGAATTCATGTTGAACAATAATCACTGATGGTACGTTTTATTACAGTATAGCACCATTTTTTACGTCATTACTCAGTCTGTTTCTATCGGATCCGGAATCCAGTTGTACCATCTGATTGCTGGCATGGAGATCTATCTAAAAATAATCGCATCTTGGCTGAAACGTGTAAAAGCGCACAGAGAATTCATGTTGAACAATAATCACTGATGGTACGCTTTATTACAGTATAGCACCATTTTTTACGTCATTACTCAGTCTGTTTCTATCGGATCCGGAATCCAGTTGTACCATCTGATTGCTGGCATGGAGATCTATCTAAAAATAATCGCATCTTGGCTGAAACGTGTAAAAGCGCACAGAGAATTCATGTTGAATGATACACTAATGGTACGCTTTATCATAGTATAGCACCACTTTTTACGTCATTACTCAGTCTGTTTCTATCGGATCCGGAATCCAATTGTACCATCTGATTGCTGGCATGGAGATCTATCTAAAAATAATCGTATCTTGGCTGAAACGTGTAAATGCGCACAGAGAATTCATGTTGAATGATACACTAATGGTACGCTTTATCATAGTATAGCACCATTTTTTACGTCATTACTCAGTCTGTTTCTATCGGATCCGGAATCCAGTTGTACCATCTGATTGCTGGCATGGAGATCTATCTAAAAATAATCGCATCTTGGCTGAAACGTGTAAAAGCGCACAGAGAATTCATGTTGAATGATACACTAATGGTACGCTTTATCATAGTATAGCACCACTTTTTACGTCATTACTCAGTCTGTTTCTATCGGATCCGGAATCCAATTGTACCATCTGATTGCTGGCATGGAGATCTATCTAAAAATAATCGCATCTTGGCTGAAACGTGTAAAAGCGCACAGAGAATTCATGTTGAATAATAATCACTGATGATACGCTTTATTACAGTATAGCACCACTTTTTACGTCATTACTCAGTCTGTTTCTAATCGGATCCGAAATCCAATTGTACCATCTGATTGCTGGCATGGAGATCTATCTAAAAATAATCGCATCTTGGCTGAAACGTGTAAAAACGCACAGAGAATTCATCTTGAATGATACATTAATGGAACGCTTTATCACAGTAGAGCACCACTTTTTACGGCATTACTCAGTCTGTTTCTATCGGATCCGGAATCCAGTTGTACCATCTGTTTGCTGGCATGGAGATCTATCTAAAAATAATCGCATCTTGGCTGAAACGTGTAAAAGCGCACAGAGAATTCATGTTGAACAATAATCACTGATGGTACGTTTTATTACAGTATAGCACCATTTTTTACGTCATTACTCAGTCTGTTTCTAT
>JAHQIW010002269.1:0-35472 GCA_019055375.1 Parelaphostrongylus tenuis | reverse complement strand
TTTGCCCTGAACACTACGTATAATGAGATGAGGCTTATTCGGTGTAGCTTCTCAGTCGTTCGACTAAGGAATGGAATTCTCCGATACGCCGTTCCTTATTTATATGTGAGCAAAAAGAATGTATTACAGCAATTCTTTTTCACTTTATATCTGAGCAGAATTTTCGCATAAAAGTGCTCGAATCCAGCTTATCTCTTCAGAGACCAAACGGCACCTTTCGTGCCGTGGTGCCTAGTCGACGTTTAATCTCACTCGACTAGTGTAACCGCGGAGCTGCGTCTCGTGGAAAGCGGGCGCAGACAGCCAGACATGCATGGACAGATAATGTCGGCGTTGCGTCTCGTGTGAACGCCGCGTCTTGTGGGAAAAGACGGCGCGACACCGCCTGCATCTCTGTATGTGTATCGTGTGTACGTGTATCGGGCTCTATAAGTCAGCCCTCATTGACAGACCACTGACATGCGTGGCTCAAATAATGATTACCAAGCATACTGAAATTTGGGCTGTGGTCTTAAGAAAACGCTCGAAACAAAAGATATGATATATTGAATATACTAGCCACGAGCATTCGAGTGTACAACACTCTGTGTTTGGTGAGTTTTTTACTGGACATAGAGTGTAAATCGTACGTCGTCGCTAACTCTTATTGTGGGGACTGGAGCACCCACAGAGATTAGCAAAAGACGAGAAAGGGTAACTGCCCGACTGACGAGATCGCAAGATCGAAACACGTGTATCGGGCTCTATAAGTCAGCCCTCATTGACAGACCACTGACATGTGTGGCTCAAATAATGATTACCAAGAATATCAGAAATGATGAGACATACTGCATGCAATACCAGTTCATCAAAAACTCACTGTGGCAAAGTTAACATAAGTCATTCGCTTAATTCCAATCATTGAAAGTGGGCATATGCGAGAAAATATTGACAACTTATGGACAGTGGAAGAATGCTGAGAGTAGAGGGGCAATCGTGTTTAAGTAGAAGGCTTGGATAACTGCTATGATGCAAATTATTGGTTAGAAATATGTATTTCCAAAGAAGTATTCCTGGTACTTCTTCCTATTCTGCATCCATGATCGCAAAACGAATTTTTCATTTCCCTTTGACATTTTAGTAATTATTCGACACCTTGGATTCCGAGAGTTTCGGGAGGTATTTTATTTCTCAAAGGGTTTCTATATTATAGTGTAAAAGTAAAAACGAAATTTTATTTCACACTCAAGCATCTTTCGCTAAACAGACTTTTCGTTCAGACTTTCACTAATTATTCGATAGCAACAAATCTCAACGATTTCAATGACATCCTTTTTCAAGCAGAACACTTTAGTGCGTTGTTACACCCAAAATATTATTGGTTTCACACTCAGCGCCTTGTCGATCGCGCAGCGCACTTTACATGTGGCGTGCGATACGCGATTCTGCATGCAAGATTCTTTTAGGTGTAACAGCGCACCAAAACATTTTTTTGAACCACTAAGTATTTCCTTGAATTTGTTAGGATTTGCGCTATCGAATGATTGTAAGAATCTGAAAGAAATGTTGTCCTCAGCGAAAAGTTCTCAAATGTGCAACACAATTTAATTCTTAGTGCTACAGCTCGCTAAGAGGTTTTTTTCTCGCAAAGTCAAAAACACCATTGGAGTCCTCGAGATCGAAGGTATCGACCGGATTACAAGATGCGATGGCTTGATATCATGATGCGAAATCTATTTCATGTCGATGCAATGTGTGTGCGCCGCATGTGAAATGTAATCTTGATTTCAATGTTACAGCGTAATGAAATTTGTTCAAAAAACGAAAACACTGTTAGTTTGTCGAAATTTGTGCTATCGAATATCTAATGAAATTGTCTAAGGAAAGCTTTGCTTAGCGAATGCTTGAGTGTAGAATGAGATCTGCTTTTTTCACTGTTACAGCGTAATATAAGGTCTTGCAAAAAACCACTCAAATTTTTGGTGTTTGAGCTATCGTGTGGCTACTATAAGGTCTAGAAGAGCAGGAATTTTATTTTTTGAATATAGGCACTGATAGGATAACATCGTATTCTTCGTAATAATGAACGCCCCTCTTTCGGCGCTTACTCCAGCTATGAACTGCAATTACCACTACATAGACCTTTACTGAAGGTGTTCAGTTGTACAAGACGTGCTTTCAAGCTACGTTCCTGCGATACAGACGATACAAATGCACAAGAAAGGTTGAAAGCATGTTTACGTTTTTTTTCACTAGTCCGTGGAATAAATGCTGAAAATCAGAGATTTTCAAGATGAATAGTCGCTCTTCATATCCGAAAAACCTTAAAACAAGTTATTTGAGACATTCCATTCTTTATGTGACAATAGGATACTCTAACGTATAAACTTCACCACTGATTACCATAAACCAGCTATTACGTGCAAGCGGCGAAGCAACAATTCACATCATGAAATGCAATCCTTGCTTTCTCTACAGCACTCTATGACAACCTTGCAAAAAAGGCAATTACTTTATCAAAATTCTTGAGATTTGGGCTTTCGAATGACCAGGAAGGTTCAGGGTGAGGCGTGTGGCTTCGATGAAGCGGGTGATACCTGCGAAAGGTATGTAAGTCACTGACTTATCCACCACTGACGTAAAAATTTGAAACATTCTCATATGATACTTAATCAAAATTTATGAATTTTCATGAAAGGCTACTAAGAGAGAACAGTGGCTCCACGAGACCGATGAAATTGAGCACAACTTGCAGCATATCAATTCTAGCGGGTCAGCACCCGCAACGACATCTGTGCTGGAAAAGCTATCGATTGGTCAGAAGAAATGCACGAATAGAGTTTTCTTGCGCCAAAAACCATCACAAAATATAATCTCTACAGAAGTGATACCATCGACAGCGTTCTAATACAAATGACACGCACAGAGATCTCAATTTCATTAATGTGGGAATTGCCAGAAAAATTGCCAGCTGGAGTTCAGATGAGCAAAAAGCAACAATGGCGCTGATCTGTAGCACAGTAACAAAACAACAGTTATATTGAGGTGAACCAATACAGTCAAAGCGGAAATGTCTAATTTCGAAAAGTTCGCCAATAATTTACTGTTGTCGAGAGTATAGAAAAGAGCGACTGGAAGGTGGAATCGGTGAATTAGTGATTTCTGTGACCGAATTCCGTCATAATCTCTTCGATCCACGCACGCTGTATTCAATAAGAACGAGGGCTGAAAGAGATGATCTGCTTTGTTAGAAGCATTGTGACAAGGTTATATGTAAAATTGAAACCCTCAACCTCAATTTCAAAGATCACCTGCAAGCCTTAACCTTGTGTTGAATGGAAATTTTATCGACTGCGCACCAAGTGGTGGGAACCAGGCCTTCGAGTGTTATTCCATCAGCAGTACCGTAACGTAAGATGCTTAAAATAGATTTGTGACGGCAACTGTCTTAGTCCATCAGTGGTTTCCAACTTTTATGAATAAAGCGAATATCAACTTCGTTAAAACCGTGAGCGACTGCCCGCATAGCCTTCTGTTTTCCCAGTTATGGGTCTTCCTGAACTCGACCGATGTGATATATCATGCCGAGAACTCCTTCTGACGACTAGCGTTTTGACGCAGAATTATGCTTGAAACCGACGTCGTCAACTGGCTGCTTTGAGCGATGAAGCTAGGTTCTATCCTTGCATCCTTCACGGCTGTTGAATCGCTTATAGCTCCAATTGTTCTACAAGAGCTCATGCTGGAAAGCGATTTCCTAAAAACGGTCTTGACATTGCGCTCTCCGAGTTTCTTTTTTACTATTTTTGAGAGAATCCCTCTTCTAAAAGCAACCTCGCCAACTACAGCACCTCAAGCCAGGATTCATGTTTATGATCTGATGCGACATTATTTCTGAGGGAAATCATTTATGCTCTGTATTTATGATAAGCTCAGGGGATTTATCAACAGAATTTCTCCATAAATTGGAACTGATTTGTTAAAATATGCTAAAGAACAAAGAGAAAACAAAAAATGGATTGAAATAGGTTGATTATTTCTTAAAAACTGAAAGCTAGTTAGATGGCTTGCATAAAAGTGTGTTTAGGTGTCGCTTGATAACTTTTGCCTCCCGTCCGGTAAGCGCTGATACAGCTCTACTCAAACGCGTGCGCGTCTTTACTATGAATAGTTGCAACTAGAATTTCACTTTTAAACATTCTTTGAGAGTGCTCTGACTAAATGGGCAATTGATTTTTCACACGCGAAAGATCATGTGATGCATAGAAATAACATAAAGAAAAACAGTATGCACCCTTTTCGAACCATCACCATCAGGACGAAGGTTACGAATTTGTAAATATCGAGAATTATTTCACCAATTTCACATATATGCAAAATTTTCGGAGCAATCTTGACTAATGAAATGACACTTGTCAAGCGCGCTTACAAAAGACCGCTTCTGCCTCACCTTCATCGACTTGGAAAATGCTTTTGACCCAATGGAAACAGAAGCGGTCATAAATGCTTCTGAAATCCAGGACGTTTCTACACAAAACATAAAGTAACTTTGGGAGTACATAAAGATTTCACCGCCATAATATCGCCGTTCTATAACGATGTTGCTATTGACGTGAGAAGCGAGATTCAAGCGATATCATCTCTCAAAAATCATTCACCGCCACGCTCCAAAACGTTATACAGACATCAGAATGGGACACATGGGAGTGAAAATTGGCGGCCGACGAATTACACCACCTTCGCTTTGCTGATGACATCCTCTTTATAGCATCACGTATCAGCCAGAGGAAACACAAGCTGACCGATTTTGACAACGGCGTGGAAAGGTTGGTCTGCCATTGAATCCAACGAAAAGGATATTTATAAGTAGCGGATGGATTTGAATACCTCATTTATCCAGAACGGAATGAAGATCCACAAATGCTCAAGTCACGTCTATCTAGATCTTGAAATCAGCATGATGAACGACCTAACTCCAGAGTTGAGCAGGCGGAAGCGAGCAGTTTGGAGAGTGTTCAGGAGCATCGAGACAGTAGCGAAGATCAAGAAAAACATCCAACTCCGTAACCAACTTTTCGACTTCAAGGTGTTTCTCTAACTCAGCGTATAAACCAAAAGCGTGATTTCTACGCAAATAGGATGAAAGATCTTCTGGCGTTTTGAACGCGCAGTCAAAAATCGATGCTCAAAGTATACTGCATTTCAAAAATAAGAGAAATAATCCAAGTTCAGACCCATGACAATGATCGAGAGAAAAGATTCCTCCGCTACACCAAGCTACCGAAGAGGAGGTGGCTGGGCACGTTATACGCTTTAACGATAACTGATGAACGAGAGTTGTTATCGACTGCATTCCTCGGGATGTCAGGCGCTCGACAAGAAAACCACCGACTCGATGGTCCGATTTCTTCACGCAATGCCTAGAGGAATGGCATGATGCTCAGCGAATTCCTAGAGCAAGGAGGATCTATCGAGCTATCCATGCACACGATAGGAGAGAAAGGAAATTATACTGGTGCCCGCTTGAGTTATTCGACGAATAACAGACGACAAGTGATAACAGGTGAACTTATGAGACTTCGAGAAATGCAGATCCATATAGAGGTTCAATCAGTTGATGGGAACCAGGCGTGACCAAGAGGTACTTATAGAGTGGATCAGTTGCTTTGAAAAACGGAAAGCGCTAATTTAATGGGTGTCACTTCAAATGAAAAATACAAAAATCGTCGCTATGAAATCTGTATCGCACATTTCAGGATACCTCTTCAGCTGAAAAATGATCAGTTATCACAAGTGTAGCTTATCAGTTTGGTAAAACAACACGCGGTATCACGAGATAACAATGGACAACAACAATTAAATACAAACTACAACCGCCCTGTATAAAAAGGAATCGCTGAGTGACATTACCTCATTCGAGCGGTGCTCCAGTCAAGAAAACCCGATTCGAAAGGACTACGAAGATCCTCACTGAGAGAACGAGCAACTGTGGGCTACGACTCGGATCAATCGACTCTGGAGACGAAACGTTGAAACGATAGCTGAGAGGCGTTTTGACAACAACCTCATGTATGCTCGATCATGCGAAGGGAATGGCGACCAGCTCGAAAGTCGTTGCGTGACCACTAAGAAGAACGAAATGGCTTACAAATGGTGGAATATGCACGGTGAGCGTAATAACGGGTAACGCAGAAGTTCCACTTAGCATTCATGATTTTCTAGGCGACTAAAATACCTCCGCTGGTACGAAGGAGACTTTCGTCTTTAGATAGTGAAGTTTTAATCAACTATTTAGGCACGTGCGCGGCTCCGCACTTATTGCAATGTTCCTCCTGCATCGAGCAAGTACTGATATGAATAATGGGGTGAGTTGGATATTTTTTAACTATATTTTATTTGGGTTGCGGTCGGTGATTTACATCGTACTTCCTTTTGGCTGAGACAAGGGCATTGCTTTTTCTTCTATTCTTGCTAGTCATCAGATGGCGAATGACTTGAGTGTATTTAAAACGTTTAGGTGAGCTCTATTTTGTAGGCGTGTGGCCTCCCCTGTATGGCAACACACGGCCTGCGTTGCGTATACTTGGGTATATATCAACATCGCGAACTCAGCAATGAGCCTACACAACGTTGCCGCAATTCTTCTTTGTATTAATCGCTTTGACACCACCACCTTCTTCAAATCAGCCATAAGTGAGCCGATAATTCATGGAATTTTTTGAGAGGTGTGCCTTCGTCATCTTCACGTCGAGTCGAATCGTGTGGAGTGAAGATGCACGATAAAATGCTACTTAACATTTCCTTCAACCAGAAATCTCGCTGGACGACTTTCATTCAATACACTATACTTTCTCGATGACAGTCTATTCTGCATAAGTTGGTATATCATCACGTAGACTCGCCAAGGCTTGAGTGCTCAGTTTTCTGATTCGTTCGGTCGTCAATATCATGTTTTTTCAAAAGAATGCAATATATCTTCCTGCTTAGGTTTTTCTTTCAGTAGATATTGGTCACTAATTCGTACCTTCTCAGCAAGTGAACTAAGACTAGTCACTGCACACCTGCCCAAGCGTACTCAAAGCTCTAAGCACCTGCAAATGAGCCCTCCATAAATACTTTGCTAAAAACATAAAAGCACCTATTGGAAACCTTAATTAGTAAAGAAGAACCCTGAGCGTATTTGACTGAGCCAATAGCTGGTTGACAGATGGGACGTTTTGCAGCTAAACATTACAAAAAGTTGTGGTGAAGCCAATTAACAATTGTGGAGTTCCACAATAACTCACAATGAAAATGTACCGGATATTATGATCGTTTGACGCCGTGATCCACAGAAATCTTCGAAACTAGGCGTTTCTCAAGTTATCATTCTCGTTGAATGCTCAAGATGCTCAAATGATTGTCATCATATGTCATGAAGATTCAAGTATAACCTCCATTGGCTTCGTTATCGTCCACAGATCTGATCAGGGCTTGTGAGTATGTCAAACTGCTGCTAGAAAACCGTTTTATTTGCTAAGCCAACAAAGTTGATTGAACTTTGGTTCATCGAGATTTCTATGCGGGCATTCTAGAACGATCTCACGCAAACACATAAGCTGTTATCTATTGAGGATCTTGATATTAAAATGCAAATAGTCATTACGTATAGCAACTCATGCAACATTCTTGCTATTTTTATATTATCTTTCTATATGAGTAATAACATAACGAGTTCGATTGTTAAGGTAAAGTTGGATGCGAGGGGCGGCGTTGCACTATGGGAGGACTGGTGCGCAGCATGGACTGGAGTTTCGCAATCCATGGGCCGCCGACGACGAGAGTCGAGCGCCTTCAACTGGTCCGTGCGGCCGCCGGGTTACGTTTCGTCTTCGTATTCGTTACCTTCTCCCTTTAGCTTATCGATCGTCTACAATTATTGTTTATGATCCGATGTGGCCTAGATCAGTTGCCGATTGCTGACTTTGTCCATAAGACGTAATTATGTTCACCACCTTCTACTTGCTGATTGATTGCTCGATGACGTACTACACATCGTGATTGCAAACTCAGGTCACGGAGACGTGCCCAGTGGTGGGGGCCGTGGGCGACTCACCCCTAGGGATGGGTAGCGGGCTCTTAGGACGATCTAAGATACAGTGTGAGACTTTATGACTTATGACGACTATGATACTCACACATCGTCGAACCGGCATACCGCCCTGGGGTTTCGTAATTCCGAGGCGACCACGATAGCCTCCCTAATTCCCCGTCTCCTGATTGACGTTTGCAAACCTTTCAAGCAGACATACATTAGTTCTCACTCTTTGTCCTCATGTATTTGATTCACGCTGACCATACTACTCATGTTACGAAATAGCTACTAGTCGAGACACACAATGTGTTGATTTAACGACTGTTGCCGAAATATGCCCTTTGAAACCGCCAACTGGATTGGTTGGCGGATGGATGTATATATATGTAATTATTGTTTATTTTAGGTTGTTTTCTATTAGCGATTTATTCTGGCTATTATTCCTAATAAATTAATCCGCGTGGCAGGTATACTAACACATAGCATTCGACGGGGCATTCACTACTGCAACCACTACTCGTAAACATTTATGATCTGTTTTCTAGAAGTCAACTAGTGTGTTGAAATATTCAATCAACCGGACTTTTAGTTGAAATCTTTGAGAATCCAATATCTTACAAAAATTGGAATAAGGATCTTGCTTTATCGGGAGGTCCGTCAACTAGTCATTTCAATAAGTGTGCCATGCTCTGGATCTTTTTCGGCTAATCAAATCCTTCAGTTATCGAAACACTAGGATGTCGTGAATGTGTTCAGACGTTGAAACCGTTCCTCTTTTTTTCTTCCGTAATGTCTAGACGATATCGGCACAACACTCAGAATTTTCAAAATGAAGAACTTGTAAAACTCATTTTGTCTTCAAAGTGTGAAAATGCTGGTGGTGCTATGCAGCTGGAGGTGAATTAAACTTCCACAGTAGCGAAGTGCACTGTGAACCTAACAAAGTGTGTGGGTTTCTAAGCGTGTTTCTACGGATTTCATGATCAACGAGCTCATCATCGCTTTGATTTTTCACATTGCAAAAGCCGAGGCCAACGGCTGGTGAGGCGCACACGCCGGTGACAATACTGTAGTTTTCTAATGTCAATATTAAATGATAGAATACTAATGTAGAGAATAAGGCCCTTTTCAATAAAAACAATGCAAGTGTTCTATTTGAAATACCGTATTTTTCAGGGAAAAACCAAATACTCACGAAAAGACAAATCGAACTGTGTAGAAAATTCTTATACTATCTTATCTATATTTATCTGTGTTTATCTTCCACTTCGTATATCAGCAACGATCTGTCTTTGTACAGCAGCCACAAGTTAAGAAATTGTCAAATAATCAGTTATTCAACATGATGGTCTTGTACACCGCCCTCGACCGTTTACGTAGACCTCGCTCAAAAGAATGATAATCTGATAATATGACAACGTGTTTGAGCCAGTTATGAGGTCTGATAAGGGCAGTCAAACGCTCGCGTGTCTGATTATACAAGTGCCTTGTTGGACTTCATAACAGGCTCAAACACGTTATCATGTTATCAGATTATCATTGTTTTGAGCGAAGTCTACATAAAAGGGTCGAGGGTGGAGTATGATTCATTTTACCAGCCGCAAACACGCAGTGACCACAGTCGTAGTCGCTGCGAGTCGAGAGGATTTTGTCACCCGACTTGCGGTGATCCACTTTCGACGTCGATTCCTTAATATAGGGATGTATCACCAGAGGATCGGCCGAATTGAGAGAGACCATGCTACTGAGGAGTCCGCAAAGACGAAACAGGCGTCTCACTGGCGCTGAATGAGTGCCCTTGTCAACCTCGTGATCGGCTCAGAAACGTTATAATGTTAGCAGGTTGTTCTTATTCTAATCACTTTTATTTGACCTGCTTTCACCGAGTTTTTCACTGTACAGACCCCAAAAATTTCTAGCATTCAACTCGTTTTTTCGTCTTTTCTCAAACGTCGTAGAATACTGCTTTGAAAGCGTTTCCTTGCAGTCGAAACGGTGGAGATCCGCCTCACATGCCTAACGGCGCATTACGAACATGCGCAGCAGAGAAGCTCGCAGCCGAAGACGCCGCAGCTACTTTCGATCATTAGAGGGGACGTTCACGCGATCACGCAGTTGGCGTTCAAGCAAACCACACAGCAGTCAATCAAGATCATAAATACGCTAAGCAGGTACCGAAGACATTTTATACTTCTGAAATCAAGTACGACCTAATCTTTCAGTTCTGATATCCTATCATACCATACAACATCCAGAGTCACCGTACTTACATAGAGAGTTACACGTTCGCCTTCACGATTTGTGGAGATCTCAGTGAATTTTCCAGTTGTTTCTTCGCCTTGCCACCATCGTCCATAGCGGTCATTTGATGCGTACATGACGGCTGGTGCGAGTCTCATATCGTGATCCATAAAACATTAACTGCTTTGAAGACAGTTCATTAATGCGTTTACGGAACTGCGGGTCCGACGAATAAGTGGTCGTCCTCGAGGACGGGTGTATTCTTGAGAACTCCACTTCAAAATGTTTTTTCTCCAACTGTCTTGTTCTTCTTACTTCAGAAGGAGAGGAATGTTGTGATAACTTTGTTACTTTCAGCATTAATTTGATGTTTTCTTATTAATTCTGATAATTATATTGAATTCAATGCTTAATTTTGCATTCAAAATGCACTTTTTCATGTATTTGGCCATTTTTAGTTGTGTTTGAGAAAGGGTCGCAGAAACCAACGTACCGCAATAATTGAGTTGCACTAGATGGGAATGAAGAAGACGGCATTGTTAAAATATTTGGTTGTAAGTCAGCAGATGTCTACCGTGAAAGGTTTCAAACACGCTGCAGATTGAGGACCGTCCTCAGAGACATCATTCGACCACCTTGTCTACATCGAGGAACATTTGAAAGATCAGCTCCCAAATCTATCGAAATCCCGAGTGCCCGATGCTCAAAATGGCTCGAGAAGCTCGGGTCAGCGAGCGAGGCGTCGTAAACATTGTCAAAAACAAGCTGAAGCTGCGTAGTTATTACATCGCTCGTGTCCACTTTCCGAACGAACAGATGAAAGAAAAACGGCTTTCAGAGGCTCAGCCGAATGACTCACCAGATAGCGGGTGCTCATTTATCGAAGGTGCTCTTATGTATGAAAAGATTATTTGCGGTTGAACCACTCCACAATCGCCAGAATCGTCTTCAACTGTTCAACAAGAACCAGCAAAAGTCCATAGTAGCAAAACCATGACCACAGTAATTTTGCTACTTCTGTGATGCTCTGTCCCAGCGGTACCGGAAAGATGCGTTGGTATTTCTGAACAGAAACGTCGCAATCAATGCAGCCAGCTATCAGCAGCGAATTTTACGAGGACGCACTGGAGCCTTGGACTACTCAAGCGCTTGGTGCCAACGGATTTACACTCGAAGTAAAACTAGGCTCCTGCGCTCTTCGGCCCGTCAGCGGTTGCCATGTGTGAAGAGCTGTTTCTGAGGCTTTTGTGGAGAGGGACATTTGTCCGCCGAACTCGTTGGGTCTCAACTCAAGCGAATTACTCCGGGTGGTTCTCACTGGAGGAAAAAGTCTCTGCTACTTGCTACACCACCATCGACGCGCTAAATACGGCTTCAGCATGCTGGAACGATAAACGAGGATATCGTGTGGGAGCGTCGTTATAACTTTTGCAAAACGTCATCGTAAATATGTAAAGACCAAAAAAGTAACTTTAGATTTTTATAAGCATTTTTGTCTATTGCTATAGCCGTTAATCTATCACCTGTATCACCTGACGTCCCGTTGATCGTCAAGTGACTCGAGGGGCACCACCAACTTGCAGTTTTCCCTGTCGCGTGCAAGAGCAGCCCAGTGGGTCTCGTCGCTCTATGGATCGTTGTCATCATAATCCTTTCTCTGAACCTCTAGAGAAATCGGTACCAAAAGGTCGGTGGTCTTCCTGTAGAGGGCTTGATGTCCCGAGGAATACAGCCGGTAGCGGCTCTCGACCATCGGTTGTTGTTGAAGCGCATCACTTGTCCGGTCCACCTTATTTTCGATGTCTAAGCGTGTAAATACGGCATTCTGATCTTCGATCGTTGACGAAAGGTCGGAACTTCGGATCTTTTCTCACATTTGCAGAGATACGGGATACTTCTAGCATCGACCTTTCAACTGCGCGTTCGATAACGCCAAGTGATTTTTCATCTCTCTCAGGTAACGATCACGCTTCTGCTTTTGTGAAATTTTTCTGAAAAAATTATCAAATTTGTTCTCATTGTATGACCGGCCTCCCTCTTTGAGGGATCCCGCCCGGTTAGTCGCGAGGGCACGTGGCGCGTCCCCAGGTGGTGGATAGGGGAATAAAACGCGAACCAAAAGCGACCGTGTGCTTCCCAGAGACGCAGGTGGATTCAGGGGACGAGCTCCCTGCTTCTGCAGTGCCGACTTGACAAAACTCTATTTCTACGAGTCAAGTCGGCCAAAAGCCTGCAATCAAGCGGCTGGGAAGTACATGGGAGGCGGTTAGGAGTCGCCTCCAACAAATAAGCTCCTCCCGCTCCTCCGAGAGAGACTGGCAAGCTACTCGTGAGTACCCAGCCCCCACGTTTAGAGCCTGGCAAGCTACACGTTGGGTATCAAAAATGCCAAAAACAGTAACAAATATGGGCCTCATTCCCCTGACCCCGAAAGAGCCCCTGGTACGGCAGCGCCAGGTAGGACGAGTACGGAGAGGCTGCTAAAATCTCAGGGCCGAACTAGGCTGCCAAGATCGAAACGGACTAAAATGACGATCTGTACCTACAATGCAAGAACCCTTGCTCAACAATCCGCTGTAGAAGATCTGTTGATTCAAGCAAGAAGAATAAGGTACGACGTCATTGGCCTGGCTGAGACGAGAAGGCGCCATCCTTTTCACGCTGTCTATGACACCGGAGAAGAACTGTTCCTTGGAACATGCGATCGCAGAGGTGTCGGTGGCGTTGGCGTCCTCGTCAAATCGAATTTGACCGTGAACATTGATTCGTTCGAACAACTAACAACCCGCATCGGACGATTACGGTTGAAACGATGTGGTTCTATGCCGGCTTTGACCATCTTCGTTGCTTACGCACCAACATCAAGCTATGACGAAGACGAAGTCGAAGCGTTCTATATGGACCTCGAAAAATTCTTCAGAGAAGATCATACATTCTTCAAGGTCATTGTCGGAGATTTTAACGCAAAAATTGGACCTAGAAGAACGTCTGAAGAACGTCACATAGGGACCCACGGACTAGAATGGAATGAACAGGGTGAGAGGCTATCCGAGTTTATCATGACGACCCAAACCATCCATGGTAACTCGCAATTCCAAAAGCCTCTCTCTCAGCGATGGACGTGGGAGTCTCCCAATGGAGAGTACCATAACGAAATAGATCACATCATAGTAAATCGAAGGTTTTGCCTGACCGACGTCGCTGTTGTTCCCAAGTTCTACACGGGATCAGACCATCGCCTCCTTCGCGCAACGTTCCGATTTTCGAGGAGAGGAGAGAAAGCCGCTAAATTCAAACAACGAAGTCCCAGAACTACCATAAACTGGGATGTATTCAAATCATTAGTCGGCTCTTGGGAAGATACCGTTGTCGACAACATCGACGAAGAATACGATCGACTCGTTGAATATCTTCACGTTGGCGCTAAAAAAGCCGAAAGTCCTAAGGTCACGAAGAGACGCTTGTCTCCGCAGACACTCGAGCTGATACGTCAACGTGGAATCGCACGAGCCGCAGGCAACCGAAACCTTACGTCCGAACTTGCGAAACGATGCAGAGAAGCGATAAAAGAAGACCTTAAAGAGAGAAGAGCAGCAGTTATGGCAGAAGCTGCAGAAGCTGGGAAGAGCATTCGCAAAGCCCAGCGAGGCTTCGCCAACTATAAGACCAAGATGATTGCACTCCGATACCCTGACGGGACACTTACAGCTTCCAGAAGGGCTATGGAGAAAATCATCCACCAGTACTACTCGGATCTCTTCGCTAGCCATGTTCTCTTACCGTCATATAAATTGAAAGAGGACGAATATGTCGTTCCACCGGTCCTTCCTTCCGAAATCCGACATGCTATATCGTCGGTGAAAAACAGAACAACACCCGGTCCAGACAGGATTAGACCAGAACACCTGAAGAACCTGCCGCCAGTTCTCATCAACACCCTGGCTCGGCTCTTCACTCGCTACCTGTCAGAATGCAAGGTCCCTATTCAATGGAAAACCAGCAAGACCGTATTGTTGTTCAAAAAGGGAGACCTTCACGACATAGGCAATTATCGCCCAATCTGCTTGCTGTCCGTTGTCTATAAACTCTTTACTCGAGTCATCCTGAACAGGATTGACAGAACACTGGACGAAGGACAGCCATGCGAACAAGCAGGGTTCAGAAAAGGATTTAGTACCATGGACCACATCCACACGATCACAAGACTCATTGAAGTTTCGCGAGAGTACAAACAACCACTCTGTCTCACTTTTATCGATCTGAAAAAAGCCTTTGATTCAGTGGAAACAGAAGCGGTTATAGAGGCTCTGGATAACCAGGGCGTCCCTACTCGGTACATAATGATCCTTCGTGAGCTTTATAAAGATTTCACGACCAGAATATCTCCATTCTACAACAATATCACCATTGACGTAAGAAGAGGGGTTCGACAAGGCGATACAATATCGCCAAAACTATTCACTGCCACCCTACAAAACGTCATGCGAACATTAGAATGGGACGAAATGGGAGTGAAAATTGACGGTCGACAATTAAACCATCTTCGCTTTGCTGACGATATCGTTCTCATAACACCAAACATCAGCCAAGCGGAACGAATGTTGACTGATTTCGATAACGCCTGTGGAAAGATCGGTCTTCAACTGAATCTAACGAAAACAATGTTCATGAGGAACGGATGGGTTTCTAATGCCCCATTCACGCTCAACGGAACGACAATTTCCGAATGCTCCAGTTACATCTATCTAGGTCGTGAAATCAACATGATGAACGACCTAGCCCCAGAGTTGAGCAGGAGGAAACGAGCGGCTTGGGGAACGTTTAAGAGCATCGAAGATGTAGTGAAGAGGACAAAGAACATCCGACTCCGTGCCCACCTTTTCGACTCGACAATTATCCCTGCCCTAACGTATGCAGCAGAAACCTGGTCGCTACGTAAGCAGGATGAAAGATCACTTGCCGTTATCGAACGCGCAGTCGAAAGGTCGATGCTAGGAGTATCTCGTATTTCGCAAATGAGACAAAGGATCCGAACTTCCGACCTACGTCAACGATCGAAAATCAGAGACGCCGTTCTACACGCCAGGATATCGAAAATAAGGTGGGCCGGACACGTGATGCGCTTCAACGACAACCGATGGACGAGAGCCGTTACCGACTGGATTCCTCGGGACGTCAAGCGCTCTAAAGGAAGACCACTGACCCGTTGGTCCGATTTCTTCACGAAAGCGATGGAAGAAAGATATGATGCTCAGCGAATTCCTAGAGCAAGGAGGACCCACTGGGCTACTCTTGCACGCGATAGGGAAAAATGGAAGAGTTGCTGGTACCCGCTCGAGTCACTCGACGATCAACGGGACGACAGGTGATACAGGTGATCACGAAGGTGGGACGATTTTAGAAGATTTCACCTCCTCAAGTGCCGCCAAATGTTGTAAGAGCCGAAGAGATTTCGCAAGATGTCTCGTAAATACTTAGAAAAAGTCATCATAGTGATTTAAAATTGCAGCATATTGAATAATTCTCCAAAAATGATGCTGCACACCACATTCAATACCACTTCATCAATAAATCTCAACAATTTTTCGCTTATTAGTGTATTTCAGGGGTTGAAACTTCCATAGACAAGAAGTTAGAAAAGCATTTGTTCTACCTCTTTTTTTAATTTGCTTTATTTAGCTCGATTTAATTGCGTCATGTGCACTAATTTCTCATAGTCTTTGTAACTTTCAGTTGAATGCTCTCACTGGGTTTCCCTACATGTCGCCTACTTCCTTTCTCTCCAAATAACTTCAATGACCACGTGCAAATGGCTTGTGGCCGCCCGAACACTAAACCAAAGACCTCCTGATTCACTAATTTGCTTCGAGAGGTACCCTCCTCCATTCTAAACAATGTAAGCATTCATTCTTTTCTACATGATTTGTTTCGCATCTTCCATCTACAACACTTTCGAACAAAAACTGGAGCGCCAAACTCTTCCGTCATTTATTGATGGGAAAATCCTGTTTACGTACATAGAGGGTGTTGAAATTCTTGAATTATTTACAGTATGCGTATGCGAAAAGATAGCTTCGATACATGCGTTACGGAACAACTCTGTGCGAATTCCTACAAGAGCCTTATAAGATGAAGTAAGTACCGCATTGTTCTCCTTTGTTCGTTATTTGGCATACCAAGATGTATCCACAGTTCAGGTCCACCCAATTTGCTCTTGCAAGTCGGAGGCTAACACCGTCCACTGTTTTCGTGTGATTGTTGTATGAAGCTCAGAAGACGTGGTAATCACACAGTTGTCTACAAGATATGCTATCCAATGATGATCTAGAGGACAGTAGTGTTTTGTGTCATTGTTTATGTTATTGTGACAAACTGTTAGAAAATGTATGCGAAAGTTGCCAACTTTTTACGGAGTTTTGTAAAAGCTACAAGTTGTAAAATTTTGAGAAGAAATATGCTAAATAAACAGTCTTGAGTGAATGATCCTCAACACAGAAAAAAAAGGATGAATAAAAACGTGAATATTAATCACAAACGGTAAGTGGTCAAAGAAGTGTCGCCATCTGCAATCCTACTCGTTGAAGACGACCGAGAGATGTTCAAGACGACGTAATGTTCAGATGTAAGAAATCAATCGAGCTTCATGAGCTGCACATGTATGATGTTTTGGAGTTTATTGTAGAACAGACAAATATGTAAGGCGATCAGGAATGACGGGGAAAAGACGATCTCACCCTCATAAGATTGGCTTTCCAAAAAAAAAAAAAACAGACAGCTAGAACGCATGGGTGGTATTCTTAATAAGCTTAGTTACTCGAATACTAGGACGGTCCGTCTTCATGAATTGTGTGGACCCAAGCACATCTTTCATTCGCTTCGTCTTCTCGCAATTGTCGTCCATGGCGGTTGTTTCACTTGAACAAGGCCACTGACGCGAGTCTCATACTGTGATTTGTAGAATATGGGCAGGTACGAATACAGCTGATGCGAATACATTTATGAATACAGCTGATTAATTTTTCTAACGGACACATCCGCCCAAAATGTAGGTGGCCTTCCTCGTGGGTAGGTGTGTTCTCGTGACGTCCACTCTACAGGTTCGCTTCTTCCATCTGCCGTCTGATCTTCTTACTATATGGCTGGCCCATCTGTGCTATCGTTACCGATGTCAAGTTCTGCCAAATCACGAAGATGAGATTAATTATAAGCTAAACTAATACTCTTTTCAATAAAGCTATCTGAAAAAGAAAAACCGTCGGTAATATGCTAGTTTTTCGTAGCGATGAAGTCCTTCCATCATCTAAGCCAGTGTATAACTACCAACAAAACCCTTTGTAATGTTCAGTACCGCTCCTACTATCCAGAAAGCAAAGCATGGTCTTTTAAATGGCTTTTGGTCTTACTTACGAAGATGAAAAATTTTTGCTGAATACATTAGTGCAGGAATAACCGTCGAGTCGAAAATGTGGGCACGGAGTCAAAGTTCTTTGTCTTCTCCACTACATCTTCGATGCTCTTAAACTTCCTCAAGCCGCTCGTTTCCTCCTGCTTAACTCTGGAGCCAGGTCGTTCATGTCATCATCATGTTGATTTCACGACCTAGATAGACGTACTGGAGCATTCGAAGATTGTCGTTCCGTTGAGTGTGAATGGGGCATTCAAAACCCATCCGTACTCCTCATGAACATCGTTTTCGTTAGATTTAGTTGAAGACCTATCTTTCCACAGGCGTTATCGAAATCGGTCAGTATTCGTTCCGCTTGGCTGATGTTTGGTGTCATGAGGACGATTCGCCAGCAAAGAAGAAGATGGTTTAATAGTCGACCGTCAATTTTCACTCCCATATCGTCCATTCTAATGTTCGCATGACGTTTTGGAGGTGGCAGTGAATAGTTTGGCGGAAATTCTATCGCCTTGTCGAACCCCTCTTCTTACGTCAACAGTGATATTGTTGTAGAATGGAGATATTTTGGTCGTGAAATCTTTATAAAGCTCACGAAGGATCATTATGTACCGAGTAGGGACGCCCTGGTTATCCAGAGCATCTATAACCGCTTCTGTTTCCACTGAATCAAAGGCTTTCTTCAGATCGATGAAAGTGAGACAGAGTGGTTGTTTGTACTCTCGTGAAACTTCAATGAGTCTTGTAATCGTGTGGATGTGGTCCATGGTACTAAATCCTTTTCGGAACCCTGCTTGTTCGCATGGCTGTCCTTCGTCCAGTGTTCTGTCAATCCTGTTTAGGATGACTCGAGTAAAGAGTTTATAGACAACGGACAGCAAGCAGATTGGGCGATAATTGCCTATGTCGTGAAGGTCTCCTTTTTTGAACAACAATACTGTCTTGCTGGTTTTCCATTGAATGGAGACCTTGCATTCTGACAGGTAGCGATTAGATAGCATAAATCCCATTAGATTTTAGGCCACAAGCCATTACTAGCATAATCTCGTGAATTCGGTATTGTAATTGGTTTTAGTAAAAGTTTATCATAGAACTCTTTAAGAGCGAAAAGAAGAATACATTTTACGCCTAAAAATGTTACCATGCCGTTGGGACGTCATAGGTATTTTATTGACAATTGTAGATAAAACTCTATACGTCAGAGACATCTTATCGTCTCCTAAAGAATAGAATATCACGAATGAACCCTCTATAAAGGTTTTTTGCCGCAATATGACACTCTCCAGAAATTTTTCAGCGCTAATACCACATCCTTGTAGAGAAATAAACAAAATTCCAACCCTTATTGTGCACTTAGTAGCGCACTGTCTTTCGAGAAAGCAACTTGACAGTATATCTTCTGACAACTAAAGACTTCTGATAGAGGTCTATGTGGAGGTAAATTTAGTACATAGCTGGAGTGAGTGTAGGAAGAGCGCGCGTTTGCCATTGCGGAAAATACGGTAGTTCCCCTATCGGCACCCATAGTCAAAACGACGTATTTCTAAAACTTCTTTGGCATTTAATAATCATTCGATAACTTGAATTTCGGAAAGTTCGAAAGATGTACATTGTTTTTTGAAAACCTCTATATTACGCTGTTACAGTAAAAAAATATTTGCTTCCACACCGCAGCCTATTTCGGAAAGCAAGGCTTTCCTCATAAAATTCACCAATCATTCGATAGCACAAATTCCGACAATTCTAATGTTTTGTTTTCACAAAAAAAGTTTTCATTGCGCCGTAACACTGGAATTTATATTCCATTTCACATGAGGAGCTCATACCTTGCAGCGGTATGTGGATGACTGGCATCAAGCCATCGCCTATCAGAACGCTATCGTTATCTTAGATCTCGAGAATTTCAGTGGTGTGCTTATCATTTGAAAAAAGACTCTTAGTAAACTACAGCAACAAAATCAAAATTGTGCTGCGCATTTGAGTCACTTTTTGCTGGAGACGGCTTTTCTCTAATTCTTGTCATACCCATTCAATAACACATACCTTGGCGATTTCAATAGTATGCTTGGTTTCTGAGGCAGACATTTTGGTGTGTTATCACAAGCGTACTAAGAGAGTACTGCGTTTTACACTTGCCTCGCATCGCACGCCACGTGTAAATTGCGTCCCGCGATCGGACACGACGCCGAGTGCAAAACCCAATATTCTTGCAGCTCCAACAACGCACTGAAACGTTCTGCTTCTCATAAGCAAACATGTCACCGAAATTAATGCGCTTGTGGGCAGCAGTTAGAGGTGGTCTGCGTCACATACGAGGTTCATGGTTCGATCTTGCGCTCATGGTTCACCAAGCCATCTATAGCTCCAGGGCTGGTAAATTGGTACCAGACTTGTCTGGAAGGATAAGCAGTGCTGGCTTGGCACAGCGGAGGCCATCGCGAGTCATTATAAGGACCAGATATGCGCTCAATTACCTCCAACGATGTCGAAGAATCAAGATGAATGCATGGCGCATCCTTCAGCGATTGCTTAACGCCGAGAGCTTTATCCTTTTTAGCTTTATCATTGGAATCGCTGAAATTGGTGCTATCGAATGATTAGTAAAAGTGCTAATGAAGCTCTGTCCAGGAAAAGATGCTCAGGTGTGGAACTATTTTCATTGCTACAGCAAAATATAAAAATCATTTGAAAATTAAACTACACCCTTCAGATTCTCGAAATTCAAGCTGTCAAATATCACTAGAACGTCGAAGAGTAATGAAAAGTGCTTTTTGCATATAGGTGCGGATGGAGTAAAAGTACCGACAATACTTTTTTGAGACACATATTTCGGCCAATAGTTTGCATGATGCCGATTTCCAACGCTTTTACTTGAACACTATTGTCTATCGACTCTCAGAATTCCTCCACTATCCATGAGTTTTCAATATTTTCTTACAAACGTCAACTTCCAGTGATGATTGAAACCAAACGAATGACTGATGCAACTTAGCTATAGCGAGAATTATTGATGAAGTGGTATTGCCTACAGCATGTGTCATGATTTTTGATAAAATACTCATTGTTTTCAAAATTATACTCAGTATGTTGGCTCCTGAGATTTGTATAAAACTAGGGAAGATAAAAACTAGAGATTTTTACTGCGACATCCATTGTACAATCCAATACAATTGATTGAATGCCAAATTCAGTACGTTTATGTAGTAAAGCAACGTTTTCCTCTACAACGCGACGCATATATCTGAACCAAAAGCATATGAGCGAGTAGAGAAAATTGTGCTCTATCAAGGCAAGCTCCAAAGATTTTTGTAAACTGAGAGAAAAAACCACGATCAAACAACGAAAATTGCACATTTTCCTGTGCTCGCATTAATTTCTAAGGCGATCGCGTAGTTAACTAACCAGTGTAAAAAAAAATCATCATTTGCCTTATTGTTTCTGCTGCTGCTGAGAGCCGACATTCTATCTTTCATATGAAGCTCTTCATCATTCATCAATAACATTGAGTTTTATGTTTACAAGAAAACAACGACGTTTTTTCACAGGCTTAATCGCTGACTAACCACTGTATTCCATTGTATGCTGATGGTCGACGCCACAGCAAAAATGTTCGTCACTTAAAAAATCAATTGAAGCAGCACGGAGCTGCTTATTAGGCTATAATTGGAAATTCTGAATCTATCATAAAGAACCGATGATTCAACAGGCAACTGTGCTTTCAAATTGTCTTTCATGCGCGAAAGATCTAAAATATTACGATCCCGCTCAAAGAGCTCTTGCAAATGCATTGGAATTAAGTGAAATCTTTACATTCACTGCCCAATAGTGTAATGTCACTCGCATAGAAGCGCAAACGCTTTTCTGGGACAAGCTTCAATTCCTTATATGTGGAACACTAAGTGAAATTTTTTTCAGAATATTACGTCCAAAACATCGTCCTTCGAATAACATTTCTGTAATGTGATGACTGAGCTATTCGGCTATTCAATGTTGAAAATGTTGGAGGGTTGATGAGCGGTTATTCATTTAAGTGAGCACTATTTGTACATTCGAGCGGCTGATTTCACAAAATGAGGCCTGTCGATGTTCTGCGCTGTATTGTTTTCAAGTAATGAGCAATGCTTAGTTCCGATGCGTATTGATTTTACTGTGGGCTATGACTATTATGCTTTCTTAGTACTACTTGTACGAGGGATGTTATGAATCTTTGTTGTGGCTATCCACTGGGAGATTTAGGACCATTACCTGGATCAAATGAGACCTCACTAGGCGAGATGCACAAAAGAATATTGTTCTCACTGCAAACTGTGAGAGAAGTACGAAAAGCTGATTCTGTTTCGTGAGAGTTCACCTTGATGAGAACTTGGAAAGTTCGAAAAGGTGACTAAGGAAGCCTCACTTTGTGCACGTCACTGGCGTTCTACAGAACTTCCTTTTCGTTTTTCTAAGGTGATACAGTGCCAACACTTCAAAATGTAGCATTTTGTGTCTCATAACAAGTCCTGGCGATTGAATGCAGTTTTATTCTATCCTACGACCAATTCGATACAGTTTTCCTTTTCCTTCCTCGTATTGGTGGGATCTTGGTAGCTCCTCATTTATCACCTGTCTTTGATACCTTTAGTGGAAGTTTGTAGAGGTTTGTATTTTGTGTCTTCTCCCTCAATAACGGAGATTTTATAGGTGTACTCATTGTGAGAGAGGCTAATTCAAGCATCATTACGTGTATGTGCTTTTTAGAATTTTGGTGGCGCACACTTTTCGCGGCGATGTGTTTTGTTTTCGGCAATCGATATCTTCGTTCACAAATTTCCTCGTAAACTGTAGCTGTGATTTCAACATCTTATCGATTATAAATGTTTCTTTCTTTGAAGAAACCACGATTTTATGGCGAGCATTAGAAATGAGAATGCGGGAACCGAATTTTAGCGAGACCACTTGAGGAATTGGCACATTTACTCAAATTTCTGTTTTTGTGGTCTCATACACGTTTATTGTCACTTACCATTCTTTTGACCAATTTTTCTGTGTTAGAGCAAAGACTGTAACAAAACATGTTTGAAAAATTTCTCTTTGATTTAGCGAGTTAAGAACTCTGAAAATTGTGGGAAAAATCGAAGAGTCGCGCTGACGATGTACTCTCCCATGGATCATTTCGGCTATTCCGGGACAAATGAATATTCGGCCCCATTTGCTGGGCAAGAACTTCTCATAGTAGTCTCAGTATTCATTTGAAAGCTTAAATCTCTTGCTACTGCGATACATGGTCGTTTTTTGAAAAGCCTTTTCATAACGCTATAGCATTTAGATTATTATTGTGTTTCACGTGTCATCATCTTTTTTTCCTTTCGCTTATATTTTGCTGGACTCTTTCCTACTAGTAATCTTTTGATAGATCAAGCCTCGAAGAATCCAATAATATGTCTGCTTTCCACAAAAGCTTTTGTACAGCGCTGAAACAGAAGGAAAACATTTGTGTTCCACATACATGTTTTTTCTCGCAAGACATAGCTCTTTCTTTGGACGATTGATACTCTTTCGAAAACGTGAGATTTAGCGATTCCAACACTGCGTTTATTTTCTGGAAGAACCGTTTATCTGCTGTGCAGCAGGGAAAGCAATTGACTCACAGTGCATGGGCATGTGTTTTTTGGCCTAGTCGGGTGGGGAAGGGGCTGCAACGATCATCGATCAATGGCGCCCAGACGGACAACATGTGAAGTCCGATTTCTGTTGCTTGGTTAGGAATTATTTCTCCGTTTCAAAAGGAAGTCTAGATTAAATGTATGACTATAATACTACAACATTTCCTCTGCATGGTCATATGCTTTTCGTGCTTCCAGCAAATTGTACGCGTAATAAAAATGAAGACATGCAACGAATGTGAAACATAATTTATTTTGTATGCTGCAGCGTTGCAGAAAAGTTTTTTTGAAAAACGGCCAACGCTGTAGCCTGAGACTTATGCTTTCGAATGGTTACAAACACTCTCATGAAAACTTCTTATCCAGCAAATGAGATCAAATATTTGTTTATCTCCAGAAAACCGAGAACAATCCACGTATGGTTATTTTTTGGGTTATTTTTTGGTATGAGTTATGGGTTTTGAATCTTATGACCGTGTGAGCGATTTGGAGCAAAATATGAGAATTCACTCTTCTGTTCTGTCTATAATGTTTGCACTTAAGCAACAAAATGAATATTCTTACGAACATGGCGAGACTTGTGACCGAATCCTTCATGATTTCACTGCAGGCCACAATCTCGGCAGTATTGGGATGTGGCGTGATGCCGCCAGGTCAAGGTAATTAACAGAAGGTTGTTATGCAAACAACTCCAATCTCAAACGGAAGCATATCAACTCCAACAAAAGGAATGAATCTATCACCTTATCAGTACTCTAAAGCAGTCAATCCGAGCTGTTGGTGAAGGTGTTTCAATTACAAGTAGAAAATGAAAATGAGCTCAACAGTCTTTCAGCAAAATCCTTAACCTTTTCTAACTATTCAAAAAAAAATCCTGCGAAACCTCCTGCAGAGAGTACGAGGCCCTTCACCGTTGATGGCTTCAATTTGCCTGTTTCCATGGTTTACTCTACCGCACCCAATGTCCAAGCGCAGGTACCTGGCATTGCCACCAGCAAAGGGGGAGCTCAGGCATTTGTACAACGTCTTGTTATGCAGACAGTGAGTGTACAACTCATAGATTTCAAGTGTTCGCTTTTTTACGCAAATTCAAAAGTTTTAGGAAATGAACCTTAATCTTCTGACAAGTCATCATCGACCTAGTGCTCACATGAGTCGCATGGCTTCCCATATTTGATTTTACGTAATCGCGAATAAACACTCAAAGCTTGTAGAAAATTGTACTCTTCAGGTCTTTGATGTTCTTGAACTCCAAGCTCGTAGCGCACTCCTGCCTGATGCAGTCATCTCGGCAATTTTGGATCAACTTACTGTTAACATCACCTACGAACCAATGGATTGCCCGGCAGTTGCCATTACTTTAATGGAACCGGGTCGGTTTCAAATATTCCATCCCTTACAAAAGATACCGAAGAGGTATGAACAGGCATTGGAAAGGCGGAACTGAGATAGTTGCTGACTGAATAAAAATAGAAATTTTTCGAAAAATACCTAGAATATGTTTTGAAATGTGAAAAAAATTGTTGAAATGGCATTGAAAATCGGAGACTTCGGAATAGATGGCATTTTTTGATAATTTTCCTTCAGTACTACTTGAGAATGACATAATAGTCAGTGTGTAAGGTGATGGTTCAATGATTGTTGAAGAAGGAAAAAATGTATTGCTTAGAACTGTTCCAAACTTTTTACGAGTTTGAAATTACAATAAAAGAAGGTGTCTTTGTCAGACTTATAGTTTTTTTTCTTTTTGCAGTGCAAATGGCGCTGGTATGACTCCATTGCGATGCATCATAGTCGGTGACACGGTGACGGGAATTTGCACTGGACTGAGGAATGAAGGGATGTGTAAAATGTCAGAAGTGGACAAATCGATGGTAACGAATGTTCCTGCCAATCTTATGTCAATTTCGGGAACTCTTACGGTTTGTGCAGCTCACTTGATATTCAAATTCATTTTGTGAACAAGATCTGTGTAGACCAGAAATATCATCATGGCGAATTGGTCGAGAATGATGTGGCAAAATGTGCTAAACCGTGCTGTTCGAATGTTGGCAGCGAGACCATTTGGGTCGCACTTCTTTTCGGCGTCGGCCACTGTTGGCGGAAGCTGAAACTGAACTGCCATATACTTGAGATTAGCAACTCTATTTAATCGAAATTCGTTATAGCATTATAGCTGTCGAAGTAATGTTATGGGCATTTGTGCACAATTTAATAAAATTGGTATGAAATTTCTCTAGAAAATTTCTGATTAATGTATTAGGTTGGAAAGAAAATTTTCGTCTTTGGGTGGGAATGTCGTTTTTTCGCATGAATCGTGTGTGATTTTCATATCACTGGAAAGGTCTACTTTTGGGTATCCACTGGTATTTAATTTGTCTATATCTGCTGCAGAATGGAATTGTCTAGGGAACAAAACCGCTTGTTGATGCTTGATCGAAAGCGCGCTGTGATTCAGCAAGACAACGCAAAACCTTACACAGCCAGAAAGACAAAACAAAGCTCTAGAAATTGTACGGAGTTAAGATTCGCCCTTATCCATGGTATTCTAGGGTAAATGATAGTACCATCCTTCTAATTACAGTATCAAAACATTCTACGTTGACGAGAATCAAGCGTGTTTGGAATCCACTCTACAACTCTGTACCAGCTATGATATGCCGATATTTACACCGTGTTTTTCAAGAAGTCTACCGAATCTGCTTACCGATTGCTGAATTTCCCCGTTTGCTAAAACTAAGAATGTTCACCAAAGAAATAAGTGAACGACCAGCTGGAAACAATACAGTAATAATGAGTATTTGCTTAATTATTACAGAAAGGCATATGAAATTATGACTAGTGATTATAGCATTATCGCCAAATGTAGCGAACTATGATCGATAGCTAATATTGAAGTGACAAGGACGCGTGGAATGGGGAAGTTCGGAATTGAGACGGAAGCGAAAAACTGGCTCTGAAGTGACAAGGAACTATAGGGCTTACATGATGCTATGACAAATATCTCATTGGATCTTGCCAAAAAAAACTGGAAATTGTATGACTTCACATGGCGATGACCTCCTAAAGTTTGCGCTAAAATAAGTGGTTGGATGAGAAAGCGAGCTTGTGACAAATGCGGTAGTTCCAGCCAAGAGCTGGCTTCAACGAATGACCTCATTGAGCAACTCACTTTGAATGCTGTTCCTAGTAGAGTTCTTAATACAATCAAAAACGTAAATGTTAATAGTCAATTCCGTTCTTTTTTTAAGGCTTTATATGTATTTGAATTGAATTTGCGATTTAATTCCATCTACACAGATTCAGCAAAAAGGTATCACCAGAATTTCAGTAACTAGAGATATCTAGCAAGACGTCAGTGTTTGTTTCTGCTCACATTAGTTGGTAGAAAAAACTTTGGCTGAAATAGAGGAAAATGAATGAAATGCTCACCATTCAAAATAACACGATTTTTCAATGTTTATTACTTCAATATCAACGGATGATATAAATCGGACGTGCCACTCACTACCATTTCAATGCATTCGCGACGGCAGCTGTTTTCTGCTGCTATGGGTCGTTTGATCGGAATAAGTATGAGAGCAAGACACCGAATAGATGAACCTGTATTGAATCAGTGAGCGTTTTTCACCTTGGCCGAGTACGAGTGTTAACCCACACCAAAAAAGCAGCCAACGCTGTGATCTTCCTTCCAAATAACCATGTAAAATGCGTATGTACAAATATAAGTAAATAGATAAATAAACATATAAATCAGATATATATATATATATCTATATGCCCGAGTGATGTAGAGTGATGCGCAAGACAGTGATAGCACGAAACCTAGGGTTGGTGAAACGCTGAATCCACATCCAGTTAGGATTTCAAATTTTGCATATCACTCAATATTCTTAGATGTTACGACATAATCGAAAAGAATATGCAGCAAGAGTTGGGATTATGTCCTTTTTAAATGCGCCTTGTTGAAACGCATGGGTTCTCTGTAATAAAACACTTTTATAAAGGTCTCTTCAATGAGTATCATGTTTATATACCCTAAAATGTCACAAAATTAGTATATAATAATGGTGTGTGTCCTAATATTGATACCGTACGAGGCAGGGAGAGCACACGAGAGTGAAACAAGCGCGCCATCCCAATAACCCAGATGAACAGGATAATGATGCCGCCATATGCTCTGCATGCTTTAAGAACAATTTCAACGTTATGGATGGGATAGCAAAGAACAAGCTTCCTAGATGAAGTTGTTTTCCGTGCACGACTATCTATCTGACAAACGCCAAAATTCTTCGATGTTTTTAGTGCGGATGAAAATGCAAAACACTTTTTACTCTATGAATAGCTACAGCGTGATCAACAAAGATGTGTGCTATTGACAGTCTCGTATTAAATCTTCCTTCCGGAAACAAGACCATTAATTTATCATTGCACATGGTCAACAAGATCTTCAAAAAGTGTTTTATATATAGTAAACAAGGTAAATTACCTTAGTGTTTTGAAGTGTGCACTCCGAAGAAAAAGACCGTGTGACTTATCATTTCTCATGGCTATCAATACTTTTAAAAACCATTCTATGAATACGGGACAGGACTGAAATTACCATGTGTTGCGAAGTCTGCACTCCGAAGACGTGGCCATGTGATTTATCACGTCGCGTGGTCAGTAGAACCCTTATAAACTAGTCTGCTAATAATCATAAACAGACTAAAACTTAAAATAGACGAAAATACAGGACTAAAAGATACTGCGACATTACAATAAACTCGTCTTTTCAGACGACAATCACATTTTTTGAGAACAGCTAGTGAAGGCGTCCACTCTAGTCATAGGGACCACTCGTCAACGACACACTTTTCCCATAAAAACTCGAAAAAATGAAAATCGAATTCATTTATTTGCACTAGCACTTGTAAAGTCTATGCTAAACCCAGAGGGATGTAAGTAACGAGTTGTCTTCTACTTAGACCCTCAGCTCATAAGCCGTGCAAGACAAGATCGTTGACACTGTTCCGCTCTGTCGCTTATCAGTCATTCCGTACCATTAAAACTCTTACGAATAAGCTTTGCAATTTTTTCGATAGGTTCAAAAGAACTTCATAATTCTTTCTTTACGATAGAAATCTTAGAGACAATGAGGTTGTCGACCGGTTACGATATTTTGTTCACTGCATGTGTGCGAAAATGATTGATGTATAATATTGTATATATTGTCACAATCAATACTCCACCTAGTGACGAACACTATAACGCTATTGCTTCAACAAACGCTATAGCATGAGGAGTGTAAAACATATCATTGCAGGCCTTGGGAATCTCAACATGGAAAAAACTCGTGACGTTTCAGGTCTTGATCACCATTTAAACATGGCAAGGAACTATGAAAGATAATGATGAGTTTAAGGATGTCAAACTGTCAAGGTTTGACATATGCACTGGATTTATTCACGAATCGTTTATGAAGTTTGTCACCGTGGATAAGATGCTTATTTAACAATTGCGTCTCCAAATTAGCCCGGATTTCCTTCTAGTCACGATGTTACAGTTCCTGGCTGGAATAATTTTCAAGATACGGCTTTACACTAAAAGAAAATCTTTGTATACATTCGAGCCGTATAAATTCAACTCAGCAACATTCCATATCCGCATAGTTTTTGAAATTCTAGGCATTTAGTCTCTTCGTTTTTTTCAAAATGTCTGATAGAAAGGAGAGAAAAATTTTATGAAAAAGGTATGTCTTGCATCTAGGACACGAGTTTGAAAAGTTACTGAAATTCTTCAGATCCTTCTTCTTTGACAAGTTGGTAGTGAGACTAAACTCTCTTCTCACAGTTAGGAATCGTCTCTTTCTTTGAGCATGTGCACTCAAATTTTACAATTAGTGTATATAAATAAAGAGGTGTTTAGCAGTAATGTTGTCTAGACATAAAGATTGAAAAACTCCATGTTCTGGAACTTTGTATGCAGAATGTAATATTTTTCTCATGAGTTTTGTGGAATCTGTTATGGAAAATGGCGTCAAGGAAACCTGTTATCAAAGCATCTCTGCCTCCATGTCTGTATCTTGCTTAGTGACAGTAGAAATGCCCTTTAATCTCAAGACAGTGGATGCTTCAATCCTGTGTTTTCAAAACGTTTGGGATAATTGAACTATCAAAATCCCTCTTTGATCTTATTCTAGTTCTTTCTCATCTGTTCACTTATATAAACCTTGCTAGAGTGCCTTGAGTAAGGCTATTATATGAAAGCTGCCGGACCTTCTATGAAATCATCAATGAGAATCTCCTGTTGACTTCTTTCATTTACCATGGCCGTTCCTTGTGATTGCTTGCTTCGAATCGTTCCCAAACTGTTCTTATTACACAAAAGAACTATCTGGTTTATCGTATTAATGCTGTGAATAACAGCTGTGCTCTCATTACACAGGTATACGATTCATGGTCTTAATGTTGTGTTTATCAATTGTGTTTCACAGATGTCGTTCAACTACACTATGGGTGGTGCAACGCCCTTTTCATTTACAAATGGAAGCGAGTTGGGGAAACACCAAACCAAATAAGAACTATAAATCAAGGACTTTGATTAAGAAAACCTTTCATATTATGGCGATATAATAGACTATTTTCGTTGTCCCATTGGTGTCCCTCTAGAAAGCTCGTTTTTGATTAGCGTCAACTTCCTTACAAACTGAGCGGTTACAATGTGAGTTATCCAGAAAAGATCAAGAATCCTTTGCAAGTGAAATCATTTCTCAGTCATTCCAGGTATGTTGCAATATGGTCACTCTTCAGCTTTCTGCGCTTCTAATACAGTGGAGATGTCTTTTGCCCTGAACACTACGTATAATGAGATGAGGCTATTCGGTGTAACTTCTCAGTCGTTCGACTAAGGAATGGAATTCTCTGGTAAGCTTTGCTTATTTATATGTGAGCATGAAGAATGTATGACAGCAATTCTTTCTCACATTATTTCCGAGCGGAATTTTTGCATAAAAGAAAGTGCTCGAATCCAGCTTATCTCTTCAGAGACCAAACGGCACCTTTCGTGCCGTGCCCACGCGAAGTCTAATCTTACTCAGCTACTGTAACCGCGGAGCTGCGTTTCGTGGGAAAGCGGGCGCAGACAGCCAAACATGCATGGACAGGTAATGTCGGCGTTGCGTCTCTTGTGAAGGTCGCGTCTTGTGGGAAAAGACGGTGCGACATCGCCTGTCTATCAACGTAGGTTCTCAAAGGGATACAATAAGGATACTGTAGCTGTGTTGAAAAGATACCTTCAGTTCTGAAAATTTGCTCGTTCTTCATATCTGCCGTCTAAATAAGCGGTTGAGCTTTCTCGGAAGCGATATATTATGCATTAAATACTCAGACACATGATTTCCATCTGAATTTTCTCATCCTGTTTAACCCTTGAAGGGCTGCTATAGAAAGCGATGCTCGCAGAACGAAATTGCGTAGCGGTGCGCGATTTTCGCTGTTTTGGTTAAGGTTTTTTTCCGTTATGTGGAAACTTTTAGAAATTTCTGTTTACTTGATAGAACACAAGTTCCCCTACTCTCGCATATGCTTTTGGTTCAGATATGTGACATTTATAGAAAAAAACGCTGGTCTACTACTGTATTGAGATGTATAAAGGATGTTTTAAGAAAATGCCTAAATCTGATCTTCCCTAGTTTTATACAAGACCCAAGAGTCATTATGGCGAGTAGAAATTAGAAAACAATGAGTAATTTATCAAAAGTGATGATACATGCTGTATGCAGGTTTGCATAGTCATTCGTTTGATTCCAATTATTGAAAGTTGACGTATGCGAAAAAATGTTGAGAACTTATGGACAGTGGAAGAGTTTTGAGAGTAGAGAGACAAATGTGTTTGAGTTGAAGGCTTGGAAAACTGGCAAGATACAAATTATTGGTCAGAAATATATATTTCCAAAGAAGTGTTTCTGTTACTTTTTACTTACCCGCACCCATAATAAAAAAACGTAATTTTTCATTTCTCTTTGACATTTTGGTGATTATTTGACACCTTAAATTTGGAGAATTTCAGGAGGTATTTTATTTCTCAAATGGCTTCCATGTTATACTGTAAAAGTAAGTATAAAATTTTATTTCACACTCAAGCATCTTTCGCTATACAGAATTTTCATTCAAACTTTCAATAAGCATTCGATAGAACAAATCTCAAACGATTTTAACGATATCCTTCTCCAAGAAGAACGCTTTAGAGCGTTGTTACAGATAAAATGATATTGAGTTTCACATTCGTGTGCCATGTCGATCGCTCAGAGACCTTCCACGTGACGTGCGATGCGCGGTGATGCAAAATGCAAGATTCTTTTAGCTGTAACAGCGCGCCAAAAAGTTTTATGATCAACTAAGTATGTCGTTGATTTGTTACGATTTGCGCTATCGAGTAGTTGTAAAAGTCTGGAAGAAAAGTTGTACTCAGCGAAAAGTTCTCAGATGTGCAACACAATTTTATTGCTGTTGCTACAGCTCGCTAAGAGGCTTTTTTTTGAGTCAAAAGCATCATTGGAGTCCTCGAGATATAATCTATCGACTGGTTACTAGAATGCGATGGCTTGGTGTCTATGTTGCGAAATCCATCCACATGCCAGTGCAAGGTAAGTGCGCCGCGTGTGAAATGAAATCTCAGTTTCAGTGTTACAGCGTAACAAAAAGTTTTTTTGGGAATCAAAAAGCACTAGTGTTTTTCAAAATTTTTGCTATCGATACTAAAATTCCCAAGGAAAAGCTTTGTTTAGCGAATGCTTGAATGTAAAATAAGATCTGCTTTTTTACTGTTGCAGCTTAATATATAACCTTCCAAAAAATAAAGTAAGCCTATCAAATTTTCGAGATTTAAGCTATCGTGTGGCTACTATAACGTCTGCAAAGAGGAGGAATTTTATTTTTCTGAATATGGGCGCTGATAGGGGAAGCACCGTATTCTTCGCAATAATTAACGCCCCTCTTTCGGAGCTTACTCCAGCTACAAACTGCAATTATCTCCACATAGACCTCAATTGAAGGTGTTTAGTTGTACAAGACGCGCTTTTATGCTACGTTCTTGGAATACAGATGATACAAATGAACAATAAAGGTTGAGACTTTGTTTATCTTTTTTTATTAGTCTGTGATATAAACGCTGAAAATTAAAGAATTTTAACATGAGTAGTCGCTCTTTATATCAAAAACCTTCATAAAAGGTTGTTCGTGAAATTCAATTCTTTAAGAGACGATAAGATACCCTAACGTATAAACTTCACCACTGATTGCCATTTAACCATCTATGACGTCCAAGCAGCGAACTATCAATTAAGACATGAAATGCAATCCTTTTTTTCTTTATAGCGCTCTGTGACAACCTTGCAAAAAACCCAACTACCTCACCAAAATTCTTGAGATTTGGGATTTCGAATGACTGAGTATGGTTCAGTGTGAGGCGTGTGGCTTCGATGAAGCGGGTGATACCTCCGAAACGTATGTAAGCCACTGGTTTATCCACCACTGACGTAACAGTTTTGAACATTATCATAAATACTTAATCAAATTTTAACGAATTTTCATGAAGCTACCTAAAACAGACCAGATGTCTTACGATAGACCGATGAAACTATTTGTAGCACAACTTGAGCAATCAATCCATAACGGGTCAGCCCCGCAACAAGTGTGCTGGATGACCATCGATTTGTCAGAAGAAATGCACAAAAGTTTTGTTGCGCCCATAAAACCATCAACCACATATCATCTTCGTAGAAGTGATACCATCAAGCAGCGTTTGTGTAATGCAAATGTCACGCACAGAAATCTACATCTTCACTATGTGGGAAATGCCAGAAAAATTGCCAGTCTGGGTTCAAGATGAACAAAAAGAAACAATGGTTGGCTGATCTGTAGCACGTACAAACGTCATATATGGTTAAGTCACCACTGCGTCAATAGTGGATATTGGTCTACGTTTTGAAAATAGTTTTTCCAATCATTTACTGTTTGGCGAGAGTATACAAAAATTGGAAAGTGGAATCGATGATATTGATTTCTGTGACCACGACTATCCTCTAATCTACGGGATTCACGCACGCCGATTTAAATAAGAGTAGGGCTGAAAGTCAGATGATCTGCTTTATTAGAAGCATTGTGACGAGGCTGTGGGGGGGGCGGGTAAGCGAGCATCGTAGTGCAACGGTTACTTTCACCTCGCTCGAAAGATGAGGATCTGGTTTCGAATCCGGCTGACGCAAACGTTTTTGGCACAGTACTGCCACATATTTGGGGTATACGATAAGATCAATACCAGTGCAAGTGGCAGTCAAAATAGAAGATTTAGACGACTGAATATTTATTTATTTTCTTAAAACTAAAACTAGTTGAATGCTTACAAAAGTGTGTTTTTAGTTTAACTTTTGCGTTCCCGTCCGTAGGCGCTGAACAGCTCTGCTCAAACGCGTGCGCGTCTTTACTATGAATAGTTGCAACTAGAATTTCACTTTTGAACATCTTTGAGAGTGCTCTACTAATGTCATTGATTTTTCCACGCGAAAGATCATGTGTGCAAAATAACATAGAGAAAACAGTATCACCCTTCGAATCCTCACCATCAGGACGAATGTTACGAATTTGTAAATATTCGAGAATTGTTTCACCAATTTTACATATATGCACAATTTTTCGGAGTCGTCTTGACTAGTGAAATTACACTTGCAAGGCGCGCTACCAGACCGCTTTTGCTCCCTTCGTCGACTTGAGGAATGCTTTTGACCCTATGGATACAGCGGTGTCATAAATGTTTCTGACATCCAGGATGTTTTTCTCTCACAACATACAGTGAACTTCGGGAGGTACCATTAAGAGTTCATCCCATAATATCGCCGTTCTATACGATGTTGTTATTGACGTGGAAGCTAGATTTTATGCTGTATCATCTTCAAATCATTCACCTCCACGCTCCAAAACGTTTATACGACATCGGATGGCACATGGAGTGAAAATTGTCGCCGACGATTACATCACCTCGCTTTGCGATGCTCCTCTTTTAGCATCACGTTCAGCCGGGAAACACAGCTGACCGATTTGTCAACGGCGTGGAAGGTTGGTGTGCATTGAATCCCACGAAAAGATTTTATAGTACGTATGGATTTGAATGCCTCATTTATCAGAAGGGAATGAAGATCCACAAATGCTCATTCCCGTCTATCTAGTCGTGAAATCAGCATGATGCACGACCTAATCCAGAGTTTGAGGCAGCGGAATGAGCAGTTTGGAGAGTGTTCGGAGCTCGAGACAGTATCGTAATTAGCAAAACATCCAACTCCGTGACCAATTTTCACTTCAGGTGTTTCTCTAACTCAGCGTATGAACCAAGCGTGATTTATCGTAATAGGTGAAGCTCTTTTGCGTTTGAACGCGCAGTCAACTCGAGCTAAAGTATCCTGCATTTCAAAATGAGGGAATATCCAAGTTCTGACCCTGACATTGATCAAGATAAAAGTCCTTGCTACACCTAGCTACGAAGATTGGGTGGCTGGCACGTTATACGCTTTAACGAGAACGAAGTTTGTATCGTCGCTTCCTCGGTTTTTCAGGCGCTCGACAGGAAAACCACCGACTCGATGGTCCGGTTTCTTTACGGAATGCTAGAGGAATTGCATTAGCTTGAGCGATTTGTAAGAGCAATGGGCTATCGAGCTATTCCTGCACTACTATAGGAGAGAAGAAATTGTGCTGGTGCTCGCTGGGTTTTATTCGCGAATAAAGACGAGCAGTGATAACTGTTTGAACTTATGAGACTTCGAGAACTGCAGACCATATAAGGTTCCGTAGTTGATGGAACCAGGCGTGACCAATAGGTACTTTAGAGTGGATCGTTTGCTTTGAAAACGGAAAGGCTCTATTTAATGGTTGTCACTTCAAATGAAAAATACCAAATCGTCGCTATTAATTCTTGTCGCACATTTCAGGTACCTCTTTAGCTGAGAACGATCAGGTATCACAAGTGTAGCTTATCAGTTTGGAAAACAGCACTCGGTATCACGAGATCATAATGGCAACAGTTTAATAAACTACAACCGCCCAAAAAAAATAGATGAAAAAAAATATCAAACTGTGTCGCGTTGATTGGGAAACACT
>JAHQIW010002268.1:0-14285 GCA_019055375.1 Parelaphostrongylus tenuis | reverse complement strand
TCTATCTAGGTCGTGAAATCACATGATGAACGACCTAGCCCCAGAGTTGAGCAGGAGGAAACGAGCGGCTTGGGGAACGTTAAGAGCCATCGAAGATGTAGTGAAGAGGACAAAGAACATCCGACTCCGTGCCCACCTTTTCGACTCGACAATTATCCCTGCCCTAACGTATGCAGCAGAAACCTGGTCGCTACGTAAGCAGGATGAAAGATCACTTGGAGTTATCGAACGCGCAGTCGAAAGGTCGATGCTAGGAGTATCCCGTATTCGCAAATGAGACGAAAGGATCCGAAGTTCCGACCTACGTCAACGATCGAAAATCAGAGACGCCGTTCTACACGCCAGGATATCGAAAATAAGGTGTGGCCGGACACGTGATGCGCTTCAACGACAACCGATGGACGAGAGCCGTTACCGACTGGATTCCTCGGGACGTCAAGCGCTCTAAAGGAAGACCACTGACCCGTTGGTCCGATTTCTTCACGAAAGCGATGGAAGAAAGATATGATGCTCAGCGAATTCCTAGAGCGAGAAGGGCCCACTGGGCTACTCTTGCACGCGATAGGGAAAAATGGAAGAGTTTTTGGCACCCGCTCGAGTCACTCGACGATCAACGGGACGACAGGTGATGCAGGTGATATAATTCGCTGGAAGCCGAAAAGCATATCAATGTGTAAAGAAAATTTCGTCATAACTCAGTCAGTCGATTTTCTTCGAAGAGTTTCCAGAGTTTCCTTCGAAGCGAAAAAAAATTCCCAATTGAATAGAAATTATAGGCCGTCCCGCCTGGCCCCGCCCTGTCACGCCTCTGCCACGGTCTTCGCCTTATCGGCTAGCCTGTATACAACGTTACCATAATGTGAAACTTGATTTATCCTCCCTGCCAGGCCGTATTTCTAGAAAATAAGCATAACGTTAGGAACAGAAAACACTAGCTTATCACATGATTACTACTAGTCTAAAGAAAGAGCTCTGTCCGGCGAGGTTTAGAACACAAATACGAAGATCAGAGGAGAATAAAAGATTAAAAGCGTTTTGCAAAAAGCAAACGCATTTTGATTCCTTTAAAGCTTGTGCTATAGTTTGAGTACTGTCACTTTGAGGAAGAGTTTTGCACGCGAAATTTACGCGATATAAAAAAACACGTGGTTTTCTGAAATATGATTTCATTTTGAATTTTACTATGTTATAAAGGGGTATTTCGAAAAACAAGAGAAGTGAGGCTGTAGCTACAAGTCTCAGCTTTTGAACGGTTACTATCAATCCTAGAAAGCTCTTCTTCAGCAAATGAAATCGATTTTTCATCAAGGGCCAAAAAATGTGAAAATTCCAATGATTCGAACCCAGATCTCATGCTTTACGAGAGCATGAGCTAAACCGTTGCACCACCGACGCTCGTTTTGCACGCCTCTCTTTCTACGCTCAATGCGTCATGTGTGAACAACCAACCGTCTACGGTCTGGCGTGGGCAGTCGCTTATCGACATTGAACAAACTTATGCTAACAGATATTAAGTTTCAATAATCGATCAGAATTTATCTAATTTGTCTGAAAAAGCGCTCTGCAAGACGAGCGTCGTTGGTGCAACGATTCAGCATAGGTCCCCCGGACAGAGCGCATTCTGGGTTTGAATCTCGGCTGACGCGAATGTTTCTGCACACTGCTCTACATTATTTCGTCTATTGTAGCATCATACACCGCAATACGCAATTAAATAAAACGAATTCTGATTGATTATTGATGCACGATATCTGTCAGCATAACTGAGTTCAATGTCGATAAGTGACTGCCCACGCCACACTGTAGACGGTCGGCTGTTGACAGATAACGCATTGTAGCGGAGAAAGAGTAGTGTGCAAAACGAGCGTTGGTGGTGTAACGGTTGAGCATGCGCCTCCGGATAGTGTGAAACATGGGTTCGAATCCCGGCTCACACAAGTATTTTTGCACACCACTCTACATTATTGGGTTTATTATAACATCATACCACCGCAATACGCGGTCAAATAAAACGAATTCAAATTAAATAATTAATTTCAATAAAAAAAGCAAGTACCTGAAGATATAAAGACTGGCTCACTCGGCGTCGGCTCGCCGACGCATGACTAGTCGGCCAAAGAGCAGTCCGTGAATTGCAAGTACACCGAATTGGAACGTGTTTGACATGTTAGCCTGTCAAATTCAAGTCTGTACAGAAGGCGTGAACTCTACAGCGACGTGTCACGAGGAAGAGAGACATCGATTGACTAGATGGGCCCTGTTGTTTGCTTTACACGTCATGTCGCGTCAGAGACGCGTTCCAACTTTAGAAATCCTATCACTTTGGAGTGGAACACGCATGTGGCTCAGTGATTAGAGATGCTCTGCGTCACACACGGAGTCAATAGTTCGACCTCGCGCTCATGGCTTATCAAGCCGTCCATCCATCCGAGGACGATTAATTGGTAGCAGACTCGTTTAGGAGGATGAGCAGCTACTACTCGGTACAGCTGGAGTTCACCGTGAATCATTGTGAACGCCGAATTAAAAAGAAGACCAATGCATAGCGCATCTCTCAGCGAATGATCGACGCCGAGAGCTTTATTCTTTGTTCTTTCAACACTGTGGACAACGTCAATCAAAGGTGTTGGAGGAAATCCTTGAAAATCTAGCGCAACCAACTACTTGCATGCACACGCGCTCTGTAGTTGTTAGAGGTGCTCTGCAGCACATATTAGATTGCTCACTGGTTCAACCCACGCCCTCGAAATCAGAAAACCATATTATAGCGATCGTCTTTGGTGCGAGTCCTCTCGGTAGGCCATTCCATGCTACTGTTCAATCAAAACATGTAATCGATTACCTCTACAGTACTCAGTGATGTCGAATGCATCTACAAACTGCTTTGTAACACAAGCAAATGTTCCACCCCAACGCTGCTACATATCACATACGAAGACAAAGACGACAACATTCTGTTAATTGGCGAGCCGTTAGCCACAGAATATCTCTGGTACGGTATGGGATGGATTTAGAGTGCCAAACTGAATGTTGAACGACGAAATGATCTCTAATCGTTATTGGCAATAGATGTATTGGCTTCGCCTTGTACACAACCGAGTGGAGAAATGAATATCGAGAGCTCGATTTGTGCATGCTTTGTATAGAAGTCATCCCTCTGGTAGTTTTCTTATGTCATCATGTGTTGTAATGAAACTTGAGTATTCCCTGTTATATATTTTTGGGTTTTTTCAACGTGTTAATTTTTCTTTGTTAAAATTCAACGCATTAAATTGGAGACGTTTGTGTTACAATTGAAAATGCAGGCATTCTTACAACTCAGGCCCACTAACCAGATATGCTTATCAAGTTTATTCTGCCAACTTCTGCGGGCTTGGTGAACGCGCGTCTTATAGTTTATCTCTGCTATAACTCCACATTCAGTGTTAGCATGTCGCAACCTTGCATGAAATCTCAATAACAGTGTATGGTCAAATCCTATCTCAAAAAACTAATTCCATCTCCATTCTTAACTATTAGGTTACTAACTATTTATGCTGTATTTTGTATGTCTTCTACTTCAACGACTATCGTTCCTGGATTACATCTATGAGTGAGATCTCAGAGGATATGAAATGACTGAAACAACCAATTAGAAACTTTAATGTTATAGAAGTCGGCCCTCATTTCACTATATCAACGTTTCGCAAATTCTAGATAATCAGCCATCATTATGTTAGATAGGAGGCTGTGTCCGAGTAGCTGTGACGCTTGTCGCAGCGCATGGGATCTAGCCTCTTCTCCCTACAATTTCCGGCAGTCAACAACGAACGTCATATGGAACGTCACAATCAAGCTGTCCTCGACATTGCAAGGTGGCGGGCTCATCCTGCTCATTCCATTCTAATCCTTAAGTCACAGTGCGACCTTCTTTCGACGTTCTTCTAGGTCCACTTTTCGCATATAATCTCCGACAAAAACCTCGAAGAATGTAATGTTTTCTCCTCGAAGAATGTAATGATTTTCTCTGAAAAATTTTTCGAGGTCCATGTAGAACGCTTCGACGTCGTCTTCGTCATAGCTTGATGCTGGTTCCTAGGCAGCGAAGATGATCAAAGCCGCACTCATCCACATCGCTTCAACCGAAATCGTCCTATGCGGGTTGTTAGTCATTCAAATAAATCGGTGTTTACGGTCAAATTCGATTTGACGAGGACGCCATCACAGCCGCCGACAGCTCTGGCGATCGCATGCTGTGAGAAACAGTTTCTTCTTCGGTGTCATAAACAGCGTGAAAGGAAGGCGTCATCTTGTCTCAGCGATGCCAATGACGTCGTACCTTATTCTTTTGTTGCTTGAATCAATCGATCTTCTACAGCGGATTGGTGAGACAGTGTTCGAGCAGTATAGGTGTAGATCCTCATTTTGATCCGTTAGATTTTGGCAAGACCAGTTCTTCTCGCGGATTTTAGCATCTTCTCCGTACTCGTTCTATCCGGCGCTGCCGTACCGCGGGCTCTTTCGCGGTCAGAGGAATGAGGCGCCATACTTGTTGTCGTGTCTTTAGCATTTTGACATCTAGCGTATAGCTTGCTAGGTTTTAACGTGGATAGGCTGGTCTCTACACGAGTTGCTTGCCGGTCTCTCTTGAAGGAGTGCGAACGGAGCTTGTTTGTTGGAGACGACTTCTAAGCGCCTCCCATTTACTTCCCAAAAACGCTTGATTTGCAGGTCCGATTTGACTGTTAGAAGTATTGTTTCGTCAAATCAGCGCTGCCGGAGGCAGGCGAGCTTATCTCCTGAAATCCACCTGCTTTCTGTGCTAAACACACGGTTTTTTTGGTTCGCGGTTAATTTCCTATCAACAACTTGGGCACGCGCGCATGTGCCCGCGTAACTAACCGGGCGGGATCTCATAGGGAGGACCAATTCGTGTGGGAGACCCATTCAGGAGCAGTTTAACCCAACTACTTGCCACCTGTTTTTGCCACCATTCTTTCCCCGCTGCAACACATCAATCTGTCAGCAACCAACCGTCAGCGGATTGACTGGGAGTCGATATCGGCACTGAAACCACTGTTATGCGTTGGACCAAATATTTACCTATTTAAGGGTCCAAGGAAAGCTCTGACACTTTTCGAAATTTACTCAGTTTTGGTATTGATATTACCCTTTCCATTAGGATGATATCTTATTAAACTCCTCGTTCAGTTTTGTCTAGAATCGATCTTATTTATTTGCCTTTCTTCAGGTGTACTCTAGTTATGGGTCGTGACAAACCAACGAATCGCAGCAGTTGAGCTGCACAAGGATGATCGCACATGTTCCCGCAGTAATTTCGTCCCAGGCGTGTGCTAAAACCTTTTCAAACGGGTCTGTGCTTGCGTAGCGAGCAGCCGAGACTCTATTTCTCAGTATGGACCACGCGGAGTAATCCATCAGGTTCAGATAAAGCGAATTTGACTGTAAATTGTCCTTGCGTTAAAAGCTTGGTAAGTACTTTTGATAGATGCCAGTTGTTTAACAACCTAATGAGCAAGAGCTCAGCCCTGCTGAGGGTTAATCCGTCTGCGCCAAAGTGTTGACTACTCCAAGGCTCCTGTGTGCGCCATAAAATTTGCTGCTGATATCTGGCAGCGTTGATTTTGACATCTCTGTTGACGAAGACCAACGGCGGTTTTCCGGTGGCGCAAATGGCGTTCCAGATCATTGCAGAAGCGAAAATGACTGTTATCTACGTTTTTGGTCACCACAGACTTTGCTGACCCTTCTTTTGAAGTAGAAGTTGATCATGGATTGTGACGTGGGTCGGCTTTGACACGCGCTTGGGACGTATAACGGCTGAAACGTGTGCGGGCATTTTGTGCAACTCAACTGCTGCGATTCGTTGATTTTGACAATCCATTACTTGAGCTCGAATGAAAATGAAGATTTATATTACTTATATTTTTACAAAATTGAACAAAGGATCCAATAAAATCAGCAACATTGATGAAAAAATATCATATCAATGCTAAAATGATAAAATGAGAACTAGTAGAGCTTTCCTCGCACCTTGTATAGAGGGGAGAATTCTTTCTGTTTAACACTTTATAGCGCTGGTATGATGTTACAAATATATCCAATGATGTTGAGTGATGCTCAAAACTTTATACGCCGGGCGGGACCTGAACCGGCAATTCACTCGATCCGGGGGAGAATTATTTTTGGAGTATATCAAAATCCATCTTTTCCGCTCAAATAGACCACGTAAAATTTCGTTCTAGAGTATTTACTTACAATTTCTCGACTTTCATTGCTTACGATGGCAAACAAATTTCACTCAAAAGGATGAAAGGCAAGCTCTTGTCGATGATCAATCCCAATTTATGTGCCGTGCATTCCTCGCCAACTTTCAACTTCTTTTGAGGTCGTTGAATGAACATCTAGCGCTTGCAAAGACTCACGACGCAGTTTATCAATGCATCAAGTTAGTGCAGACTAATCTTCTTGAGCAAGTCTGGTGCCAGTTTACTGACCTCGGAAGGATGGACAGCTCGATGAGCCATGAGCACGAGATTGTACAATCGTACGTTGTGTGCCACGCAAGTACTTCTAGTCACAGCACTTCTTGCACTCTCCATCCACCATAAGTAGCAAAATCTTAAAAAATGCTAATAGCCAAGCATGTGAGCATACTATATAAGTCATCTTGAATGGCAGAGTATATACCTAAATATGGCTAAACAAAGCTTCTCCGACAACTTTGCGGGTTTTGCAAGCTGGAAGCACTTTGGGTACCGCAAATTTATCGTTCATAGTGGAGAAATTACTATTGCAGTGCTCAAACTGTGAATGAGTTTTTACAATTTTTATAGTCGCCGAGTAATTTGAGCGTAAGCACGAATGCGCTACATGTGGTAAAATGTAAATCTCTCAGTCTTCACTCTCATAGTTGAAAGCAATTACAGGACGTTTCACGCACTCACTTTTCAATGAGCACTTGGGTGTGCTCATCTCCTCGGCAACGATACTGGAATTTTGTCAGACACGGCGACGTGATCGGGCTGCAGGCGTAGAGGGCCACAATAGCAGCGTGGTAGGTTTCTGATCAGACTAAATTTTTATCGCTATTAGAAGAAGTTTCATCGCTAGTAAATGGTAGTATATGTAAAAAGAGATCTCAGTAAAGCTATATATTGTAAGAACAATGGCCATGACTGCTCCCGCATTTTCACGAAAAACCGAATACTCATAAAAGGAATGATATTTCGGATTGTTGCTGAAGTTTTTTATTCCATCTTGTCCATATTCAGTCATATTTGAATTATATATGCTTCATTTTTCGATCTCAAGCAATGTTTTCTGCTCTGTTCATTGCCACAAATAAAAAATCAAATTTCGTTTCGAGTGTTTTATTAAGACCACAGCTCAAATTTCAATATGCCCGCAAACACTTTTGAACTACGCATGTCAGTGGTTTGCCAAAGAGGGCTGGCTTATAGAGCCCGATACACTTGTTTCGATCTTGCGATCTCGTCCGTCGTCGATCTTCGGTGATAATCTCACTGGATACAGGGTGTAAAACGGTCGTCGTCGCTAACTCTTAGTGTGGGGACTGGAGCACCCACACAGGGTTGGCAAAAGACGGGAAAGGGTAATTGCCCGACTGACGAGATTGCAAGATCGAAACACGTGTATCGGGTTCTATAAGTCAGCCCTCTTTGACAGACCACTGGCATGCGTGGCTCAAAAATGCTTACCAGGCATATTGAATTTTGAGCTGTGATCTTAAGAAAAAACTCGAAACGGAAGTTATGATATATTGAATATATTAGCCACGAACAATCGAGTGTGCAACACTGTGTCCTGTGATAATTTCACTGGACATAGAGTGTCAAGCTCGAAAGACCGACTTTCTTGAAACCTCAGCATGTCAATAATGAATAGAACTTTGAAAATCAGAAAAAGCTCAAAAAACTAATCTTTATCTAAAGCTACACGAGGTTGGTATCTTTTTTCCCAATCAATTGCTCTTCTTTCCGGTCGATGGGTTTTCGCGGTTGCTTGTGGCTGACGTTTCGACGATTACGTCGTCTTCAGAGCTTGAACGTATTATTCGCTGTGGCTTTATTTATATGACTATATACTGTGAAAGAAAAAAAAGAAAATAAATCGAAAATCTAGGGTGTTAATAAGCTATAACTGATTCAGGGAAAATCACTCACCGTACAAACGAGTCCAGGGACTACCTATGTTTTTAGCGCCAGGGTGACGTATAAATCCCACCCCCCCCCCATATTACCAGGTCAAATTATTGATAGGCGTCAGCTGAGACCCATTCTAGAAAATCAATCTGAGATGAGGTGTCATGTGGTTGGTTATATTAAGCACGTCTCCCTTTTATTCATTTGAGGGTTTCTGGAATTTATCCAGAAAGCTTCAAGAGTTTTCGCGCAGATGTTTTTGGTTCGTACCTAGGATTTTGACTACTACCTGGAAGTCGTCATCGTTGCGTCTTTGTATCCTGTGTGTACCTAGAGGTTTACTTGGGTCTTTATTTGTTTTTTCGTCTAAGTGTTCTTTGATGCGGATGTGAAGTGGTCCGCCTGTTTCGCCAATATACTCACCACCACATGTCTTACAAGAGATAAGGTATATTGTACCTACGCTCATGCAATCGTCGTCTCTACCGTTGGGACAAATAACACAGTCCTTTTTGTATTACATAAACGGTCATACAAGCGGTTTCGAACTAACTGACGACGCAGTGTTTTAGGAGGAATTTCCACAATTCCTACACAATCTTCTAACCACTGTTTTTCAGACACTTTATAATAGCGGTAATGACTTCGTCTGTTGTGAAAGGTAGTATGAGAGATACCTTATTGTCTATGTGTGGCGTCCTGTCGTTCTCATTGCAAATCTTTTCACTCCTTTTAGGCCTAACGTTAGTTGTTGCTCTTTCTTTGCACCCATTAGATATGGCTATTTTTCGCGCTAGCTCTAGTAATTCCCTTCTTTTAGTCTCCCGTACAAATACTTACAGCTGTTCGATACATATTTCGGATAAGTGCTTTCTTAGTATGTGAGGGACGAGAAGAAAGGTAGTGTGCCAAGATGTTTTGTTACTAGGCTTGCGATACCATTTTGTGTTGTAGCCACTTCATATAGTTGAACTCGAACGTTCAAGAAGTGAAGCTAGCTTTCTGAATTTTGTTGTTCTCGCGTCAACTCAATAAATTCTGACATCCGTTCAGAATTTCGAAGCATCTGTCCATCTTCTCTTATGAAAGCAGATGATAAAGCAGTCGTTTATGTATTAACAGTAGAGTACTGGACGCCCATGAAGAACTGGAGCTTCCACTTTTGACATGAAAGCGATGGCTAAGCTGGATGCTACTCTTTGCCCCACTGCCAACCTTCTAATTTGTGCGAAATATTCTCCCGACCACCTAAATATCGAACAGCCTAGGCATGACTTAAGGAGTGTGATAATCTGCTGGACAGACAAGCCAAACATATCTATTCTTTCTATGATTTCTATTAATAATTCATGAGTGGCTTGTATTGCGACGTTATTTGAGACGATTTGTGTAGAGCGCTGTAACATCAAACGAGTTCATTATATACGTATGATTTGGACGCGCATTTTTAAGGTGCTCTAGGAATATATTGGTGTTGGAAGATAGGTTGGTGTGAACTTCAATGTATGGCCTCATATTGTCGCAATTATCAGTGGTTATTAGTGTCGCAGTGATTTTCGATCTGCAATGTATCTCAAAGGTTCGATCATTCGTAGACGAATTTGGTTGAGAAGGACTTCACCATTTCCGTCTAAAATCCCTTTGATCAAAAGTAGACCAATTCCATAAATCAGTAGGAAGGAAGAACCAATGCAATTCTTCTAAAACGCTGAACATTTATTGCGAAGACGGTCCAGCTGAGTAGCAACACTATAGACAATGTTCTAACAGATTCCAAATGACGCGCTTTTTGCCCAGTTAGAGCGCGATGTTCACTTTACACCCGTTCAGTGTGAATATTCCATGGAAAACTGGAAAGGTTTCACGGTGGGCCGCTTTCGAGACAGTTGTTGTGACATTTGGTTTGCAAGAAGGAAAACTGATAGGAAGAAAAGGAAACCACACACTAGAAAAGAAGGCGACTTTTAAGCGAGTAGAATTCAAAGGAGTGTTCAGACGCGGATGTGGATACTGTAGCGCCTCCAGCCTATATCATATTCAAATATAAGATGAGGCTCTCCCTATTACTCAGTCGATCTCTTTTGACATATCTCAAAATATTCTTATAAATCGCTTGCTTCTTTCTTAGTTTGTTTATTTGTATACTTAGTTATTTATTTATTTTATGTACCATTTATCATGTGAATGATTTATTTATTTATCTACATCTTTTTCCCACCATATTAAGATCGAAACACAGTCTAATCAGCTGAATAGGTGTGGTCTTCATTTGTCTTTAGAATGGCTACCATAATATTCCATAAATAAGGGCGACTGGTGCTGGAATAAGCTCGTGCGCACACGTTTTTTCTGAAGTTTCGTTATACCTAGTTTCCGTTCTAAATATTCACAATTTCCTCTAATTTACTTGAGTGCCTTTTTGTTGGAAAAAATTCTTTTCGAAGCCATGCGTGTTTGTCCGTCGTTTTCTGCAGGAATTAAATCGCTCTCATCTATGGAATTCTAGAGTATAACTCATTTTTTGGTGGTTTTTGAAGTGTGAGAATCAGTCCATGGCTTAAATCATAGAAAATTGGAGAACGTTTTGTATTTTCAAATGGCCTTTTTGTTGCGCTACTACAGCAGAGATAAGATTACTTTTCATAGTGTAGCATTTCTCACTGAACAAATTTTTTTTCGAACTTCTAGTTACCATTTGATAGCTTGATTTTCTTAGATTACGAAAATTAATTCAATAAAAAGGGTTTTTTGGTGCGTTTTAACAATCAAAAAAGATTGGCTTTTGTAAATTGCCACCGGAAAGAGCGCAGTGGCCAAGCGGCCACGTTGCGAAATCTCTGTCCACACACAGGCACGGCACGTTGGTTCGGCGTCAATGTTGCACTGATGTAATTTTAACATTATTTTAATAGCCACAGCGCAATGAGAAGTCCTTTGTTGAAAAGCAGATACAAAGGTGGAACTGACAGAATTCAAGTCACCGTGTGGTTGCTGAATGTCCAAAGAAAAAGCTTTGTTCAGCGAAAAATTTCCATATGGGAAACAGTTTTATTTCTGCCGCTACAGCGCAATAATATAATGTCTTGATATTGAATGCATCAGCGAAATCTTTGAGATTAGAGCCACTGGACAATTTCTGAAACTTGAAAAGAAAATAAAGAGGCGCGCTTATCTCAAAGGATCGATGAAAGGTGAGAATTGTATTTGCGAAACCCAATTTTCTTTCTATTGTGGACAATGCGCCAAAAATCTCTCTTAGAAATAAAACACATTTTTGAATCCTGCGAGATTTAAGCTATCGAATGGTGGCTAAAAACTTGAACGAAATACCTTCTTTATCGAAAAAATGTTTGAGGGTGGGATAGAAATATATTTTTACTATTGAAGCGCAGCCAAAACACCGTTTTGGAAATGAAGTATATTTTCAAATTTTTTGAAATCTATGCTATGACGTGATTGGTAAATTTTCACAAATTATCAAAAAATTTTCTACAAGCGCTGCGACTGGGCGCGGACAACGGAAATGATCCTACTCATCCTATTTTAGTTCAGTTTTGCCTTTTTTATCCCTTCGCTTTTTTGATATTTATCTCTGCATTTTCGATTTTTATCTGTCCTGCTCTTCATGAAGCGGAGTACTTGTTCGACATCGAACTGAGCTGAAATCACTCTCAACAAATTGTTCTCGCTCTATGTGGTTGGAATTAATAAAGTTTTTACAACAAACTTCTTTTCTGAAACTGTAAAAGCTTTCAATATAAATTTTTAAATGTTCAAAGCCTTATCCGAGGTTGGTACGTGAGGGCTTAACACGCGTGTTTCGAAGCTCTCGCCCCCCTCGTCGGTGGCCCACACCCCACATCAAGCCCTGCATTGTAAGAGCTGACATGGCCTAATGAATTTCCTCCACTCATATGCGGGTGTCGACCTACGTGAATTGATATAAACACGTTTTCATCACTCGCGTTTGAATGTTGTCGTCGTTCATGTCGTCGGAGATCATTGTTTGCGTTTTTTCCTGTGTTGTTGTCATATTTCACTATAGCCGATTGTGAGTCGTTCTATTTACAGCAATCTGCGAATGCCTCTACGTTTTCCGATTCTCCGGTGCTATCCGTCCGGGAGAACGGCAACGATGATCGTCTACGAAATCTTCACGACGACATCATTGTGGTTGTCGTTTCGATGATTTCTCCGACGGAGGTACGTTCTCATTTTGATAAGAAATTCATCAAACAGCAAAGCTTGACAATTACACAGCGAGCTATAGCAAAAATTATCCAAAACACGCTTATGTTGAGAAGACTGTTACATGTTGTTACTGATTATCAATTGTTTTTCTAGAAAAAATCCAAGTTTTGGCCTCACGTATCGACATCTAACAGTACATTAGAGTGTTAGGGATCAATGGACTGTCTACTTTCAAAATCGAGCCGATCAATGGTTACATTATTCTAAACGTTCTGAATCAAGGCCACGTCTGGCGCAAAGGTTAACGATGCTCTGCAACAAACAAGTCATTCATCAATCAGTGGTCAATGGTTCCATCCCGCGCTCAAGGCTCGCCACGCCTTTCATATTTCCAGCGCCAAATAATGAGTACCAGACTTGTGTGAGAGTATAATAGCACTGGTTGATACATTGGCAGGCCAGCGCGAGTCTTTGTTAAAGCCATTTATGCATTTAGTCACTTCGAACAAAGCAAAAAGTTGAGGACGAACGCATGGCGCGTTCCTCAGATATTCCTCAGCGTTGGGAGCCACATCTTTTTCTCATTAATCAAACATGATTCACTAATCTGCATGGCATTAATACTTGGGTGCTGCCTTCGAATATTGTATCGATAAACGAATTGAGTGATGTTGCCCATGCGCAAAAGATCTCACTCAAATCCGAGGGGAAAGCTGTGTGCATCGAAAATTGCGTGAATCAAAGCATGATCATGTTTTTGATTTTAAACGGCATAAGAAGCAGTTCTAATAAAGTACATCATTGAAATTCTTGAAAATGAGACCACTGAATAAGAACTATCCTCACACAAAAAGCAGGATAAGATAACGGAAAAGTGCCTTCATAAACTGCACTCTGTTCAGTTTCTCTTGACCATTTATACGAGAATTGTAGACGGTTTTGAAGCGAAGTGTGCAGAAAATTTGTTTTATCCTCCTATGGGCGTACACACTTCATTTTCATTCTAAATTGACAAGTAATTGCGCTAGTAAGCCTGAACTTAGGCTCAAACCCAAGCCTCTATAGAAAAAGCATATGATCGTGTAGAGAAAATTTTGTAAAATTTATTTACTTATTTATTATTTCCAAGTTCCGTCATCACAAGTTATTGCGTGGATACAGTTCTACTTCTACTTCACTTCCAACGTTCAATTTGTATTTCGTCTTCTTCTTGAATGACGTAGAATATTGGCTGAGCATGACTCCTCACAGTCTCGAGGATAGCCTGGCTGTAGCGTTCCCTAAGCCATTCTTGTTAAATGCCGAAGACTGCGGGGTAAAGCTGGGTTCCACGCAAGCCGCGAGAAACATCACAGTGACGCGGCTATGGCGCAACCTGCATTCCTTATAGTATTAGATTCATAAGTCTCATCTAGAGCTCTCCAAAAGCGGAGAAAAATCGGAAATTTAGAACATAAATTGTACGCTACATAATGCGAGCCGACAGCGAAGTCCAGTTTTTTTTTAACTGCTACAGCGCGCTCAGTTTGTCTTCACCAGATATTGGAATTGTTCAGAATTAGTCCATTGAATAATTAATGGAAATCTATGGATAAAGCGTAATTTCTTTTGTCTAACAACGTTGCTCGAAAAGAGGGAAGCGGTGAGCGATGCTTCTCGTAAAAAGATACGACGCGAGCGAAGACGAAAGTGGGGACCACAACGAGGCCGAGGAACTGTGAGGCATCGACTCGAATCAATCGGTTTTGCAGAAGACGAAACGCGCCAAACCGTTTACTGAATAGATTTAAATTATGACAGTTTGTGAAGTTAGGTCAATCAACACCAAAGACACCATTGATTAGTAAATCCCGAAGTTAATGAAAAATTGGTTATCAATTGTAATACAAAAACCATCTTGAAGACTAAACATTTTGCCTAGCTTTTTCA
>JAHQIW010002267.1:0-18931 GCA_019055375.1 Parelaphostrongylus tenuis | reverse complement strand
TCTATGCTACACTGTAGTGAAGCGGTGTTTTTCAAAAATTGAGCACAGTGTTGGAATCAGTGAAACCTACGTCATCGATTGATTACTGATAAACTAGAGAAAGAGTTCTATCCGATGAGATATGAAATACAATTTATTTCCTCACAGGGTATCGAAAGAGCTCTTTCAAGAGAACCAACATTTTTTAGAGTTTCACTATAATTGATTTCTCCGCCCTCGTGAATTGGTGAGTTCATTATAAATAAAACCATAGTTTTTTCTTCGTGCACCAAACGCAAGATCATCACTTTGCAATTTATTTAACAGCGTTTCGGGGCTTTTCGCCTTCATCAGAACCTGCAAAGATTGGGCTCTCACAACCACTCAACGAAACGCCTTCATTGCTCCAACAGAGAAAATCACCGCACTCAGTCTCAATTCCATTGAGCACAAAACAGGTTTTGAAGAAATTTACCGCTTTTTATGAGTCTTCAATTTTAGTTGTTCAAATGGAGACCACTGAAGATATTACGTAAACTGTTGATGCACCCCCCCCCCCCCCCCCCCACCCCTCACAGCACAATGTAGTCTGTATACTGTGCAATGCTACATTTGGTAACGAGACATTTCTCCCTGTGGCTCATGTTTGGGTTCATGGTGTTTATTGAAAGCTAGGGTGTTGACGTTCATGTTCCTGGAGTAGAATGGTGACTTTTACATCAACATATTCCCTGTTAAGTGTCGGGCGAACGGCGAACGGGTAGAGGCGAACATCTCCAAACAAATCGTCGCCCCATCCTGGTAAAACTGCAATTCATTGGTCGTGAAGAATCCTTAGAAGATTTTACGGGTGCGATTCAAAAAGTATTTCAAGAAATACTTGTATAGGCATCTTAAGAAGAATGGACAGGTCTCGCCAAGGAAGTAGTCTACAACAACGCCCATGAAGCAAAACAGAGAATGCTGCCTGCGGAGAATGTCTGTGATCAGTGCCGCTAGTTCTATGTCAAAACCTCTGATCGAGCGCTGCAGTAAACGCTGTCTCAATTTCTGCCATAGCAACACTAGTATCACTATTCAATTCAGCCATAAGATTGGAAGAAAGCAAGGATAACGGCAATTTCAAAGAAAAACTCATCAAGGTCGAGGAAAAGGAATACACTACTATATCCCGGACGATCTAGTAGTCCATGTAAGGAAGTTATAGAATCTCGACCTACTATAGTTCATATTGGGTATTCAAGGTGCACCACTTTATAATTAAGTCTTAGTTTGCGTTCTCCAGTCAATTAGACAAACATTTTGCAAAGCACGTTCCAGCTAAAGAAATCTATGTATTTACCAGTCAACTCAATGAAAATGGCCTAGAATGCTTTGATGCCTGGATTAACAGTTGTTTCAAACGACAAGTCACAAACCGTGGATGAAGGACGTTGATGGCATCTACAGCACTTTTGCCACTTTGCTTAAAAACCAAGCATCAAATCAATCTATGAAAGGAGATTTTGAGTAACAACATTAGATTCTGAAATACCTTTTAGAATGAATAGGAAAAAGTTATGATAACTGTCTGAATATACCTAAAACTGGTTTATGGATCTGGATGAACAGTTTAGGATCTGAAATGTGTATTTAATCAGGTTATTTTACATCACCAACAACTTGACCACCTTGGCGTGTGCTCAGTTCAAACTTCTCACAATTTTTCGAAGACTCTGATTAACAGAAAGGCTTCGGAGTCAATTCCTTGTTTTTTCTTGAGCTATACATGAGGTTTTATAATAATCTTGAGTTATTCTGCAAAAGGCATGGAATCGTGGATTTTTCGTCACCAGCTGGACAAAATATGAAAAAACACTACTTTGAAATAACTCGTCGAACTTGGAACTCCAGAGGCGTCACGCATCTTGTGGGAGTTGAAAATACGGTTGGCAATGTCGAAACTGTAGTCCTGTAATGGTATATACAAGAAACAAAGATGGTAGCAGTAACTCTACAACATGTCATTCTTCAACACGAAGTGCTAACTGTAATTTGAAAGCATCAGAAAATTAAGAGTAACCTGGTACTTGATGACCACTTGCATATATCGACAGGCGCACAAGGTAATCGGTTACAGTTCCAATATTGGAATAATAGCTACCATAGTGGCGCAAGCGAAATTGGCACACTCATCGTTGCTACGCTGATTGCATTTCATCTAAATCAAATCTTATTCAAATCTATCAAATCAAAATCAAATCAAAAATCGAATCCATTTGCTTTTGAATGGAGCAAAACGTTGAGAATCTTGTCAGACAGATATTTTTCAACTATTTTCGCGTCAGTTCACTATTATGGAAAAGAACATTGACGTAAAGTTTGTTTGTACCGAACAAATGAATAGGGCGAACTGCGTGATAAGAAAGAAACCACTGCCCACTAAGCACAATCGTAGACGTCTAATAGTGGGAGCTAAAAATTTCAGAAAACTAAATAACAATGAAAAAATTTGCACTTGACAAAGTTTATTACTACCAGTTTAGGGTGGAGGAGAGGGGTGAAAATGAAGGCAAAATGAAATTGGCTTACACCACTTACGAGTTCACACAACGACGAAATTTCAAAGACATATATGGGCTTGAAATTCTCATCTGCAATATCTCATATGGTTGCTTAGATTTTAAAGTGAATCTGTTGCACCGATCACTGTATTTGAGCATTTTCTTTGCAGTCACGCAGCACGTATCGGGCAAATTTTAGGAGGAGTAATTGCCACGCATGCTTTTGCAGAAAAAAAGTGCTGCCACTGAAATTTTCACTTTGGCCATAGTGTAAGAAAGTTATATCTACTTGCGGATTATTCAACAAAATCTCCCACTTATATTTTACAGACACCTAATGTTCACAAATCGCTCAACTCTGATGCAGTTCCCGCTTACTCACTTTCTTCTAATAGTCATCCATGGAAAGATGATTTAACTCTACAAATGGTGGCGCTAGAAATGGTTGATCATGTGGAGTTTCTCCGAGGTAACGCTATGGAGCACTGAGAAATTGGTATGCCATGTGTTGCCATTTTCCGAGAGATCTGTAACCCATGAAAAGCTAGCTAAAGCATTGAGTCATCTATTTTTATCGAGAACTGGAATAGAAATTGCTTTGTCAAAATGGCAAAATCCAGGCTATGCTTACCACTTATCTACCTAAACATGAATATTCTAGGATTTTTGCCATGAAAAATATGTGTCGTGCGTTTGTAACTGATCGTTGCTATCGCATTGCTGTCAGTCCCTCTGGACGAGATCCGAAAAATTACGTCCTTGGTAGTATATGGTGATATGTTTTGTAAAACAAGTTTATCCTGACGGCAAGAACTTCGACAAGCTCTTGTGTATTTTTTCTCGGTCATGAAAGTTTTACTGAACTTTTGTGGGACTCCTTACATTATATGAAAACGAGACTGCAAATGCTGGAGCGCATGCTATCGTCGGCGGTGTATGTCATAAATCAATCTCATGAAATTATTTCCGGATGTTAAAACGAAACTCTATCGAGTTGACATTATAAAAGGGCCTGCGCTTTTTATCATTGAATCTGTTCGTGGTGACGGCGCTCACGCTCTAGGAAGCCATGACAGAAAAGTTTTGTGCGAGGTTTTGTAACTCGTTAGCTCATGTCGCAAAAAAACGTTGATATTCTGTACCTGCTATGTTTGTTCATTGTGAGAAATCTTCACAGGATTAATGGTACATAAGGTTTGCAGTTGTAATGAACTTCTTGCTATCAAAACTGGTTGAACATGCGGTTATCCCATCACGCTGGTAAATACACTTTTGAGATTTTTTAACTTGAAATGAGTGTCATCTAAAATCATTCACGCCTCTAGTACGTAACTCTCATTTTGCCATCACAAATGCGAATGAGAGCCTTTTGAGTGTAAAGTGTTTAGTACTGCACAAAATCAAAACGAGTGGGTAAGCATACTCAAAATTGAATGAGGATCATAGCTGAACACCTGACAAAAAGTCTGATTAAGTAGAGAGGGAAGATCCCAAGACCGACTGTCTATTAACCTCGGCAAGCTTCAGTAATTCTTAATTTTTCTCAGTTCTTGAGCGGACCACTAGGTGTTAAATTCAAGCTTTATTCACACAATCAAACAGCTAGCGTTTCGGCAGGTCGCCTTCGTCAAAACCTGAAAAGGTCAAAGTTGTTTACAATCCAATCTGTCAGACACTTCGATTAATTTTTTAAAGAAATTTGTCGGACCTATATTCCGATCACATCAAGCACAAAGTCAGTCTTAAACATACTCACTGATTTTTATAATATGTCTTCCACTGAATGAACAGATGAAGAAAAAGGAATAGGTACGCTGGTGCGTCAGCCGTCAGCGTCGGTAGTGCAGCGGTTAGCATACGCTACCGGAAAGATTGAGATCTGGGTTCGAATCCCGGCTGACGCAAACGTTTTTGCACAGTACTCCCCATATTGTGAAAATACAGAATTTGAGAAAATGTTTTTAGTAGCGCTCACTAGAAAAAATCACCATTTATTTAGAAATCAATGGGCAAATCATGACACAGTTTGACAGCAAAGCTGGTTGCAGGGTGTGAAGCGTATATGACCGCTGACTGCGTAATTCACAAGGAAAATTAATCGGATGGCGGCATTGCACAGAATGGACTGAATGTGGGAGCTTTGAGAGATTCTGGCTTTGATGCGGTTGCGTTGTTAAAGTTTTTAGCGTGGCTCACTATCCCACGCTTCTTGTGTATTTATGAAAACGCTAGAAGAAGGTTACTGCAAAAGTTTGCTGTAAATACGGAAATCACAATTCAGCAGAGTGATTCACTGTGACTGGAAGGCTCACGAATATGCGAGTCATTAAATGAATTTTGGCTTGTACATCATCCCTGAACTGTCGGTTAATTCTTTCGTTTCTACCTTCACCTCTTGATTTCGGTTCAACATTATCTTTGAATTAAATGTGAAAAGTCCGAGCAAAAGATTGTTTCCAAGAACGAGTTCCTTGAAATCAAGATTGTGAAGACATAAGATCACCCTTCGAAGGCTGAGTCAGGAACCCGAGGAGGACCAAGCTGTACAATTGGCGGCAATCCAACCTCGGTACCCCGCGCAATCGACTCATGGTCTATAGCTTGAGGAGGTGAGACGGCCTTCAAAAGGCCACGAATCACGGAATACGCAGAATACGCAATGCGTAATTTTTACCAGACCTGTCGAACACACAAACGACACGCCATGTAGGCTGCTTTCTACTCTTCATGAATAGTGCCAAACGCTCCCCAGCGACACTGATCTGGCTCATTTTCTCAAGCAGCAAGCCGCGTATGATTTCGTTATTGTTGTACAAGAAACTAGGAATTGTACGACCGCCTTACGTCAACTAAGTCACGAAATGTTGGCGGTGAAAATCATAAGGCACAGCTTCAGGGCTTAAGAAAATCACTGCCAATTTTCTGAAAGCTGGAAATCTAATCTAGATGCACTTCTTGCAGTACATATGAAATCCTACCTTTGAAAGGAAGAAATCCTATACCAATGGAAGACGTCGCGCACATTCATCCTCCACCAAAAGGGTAACCAAAGGGATCTTCCTAACCATCGTCCGATATGCTCAATAAGCGTACTGAACAGGCTCTTTACAAAACCATCCTTTTGAGCAAATTAAGGACATTGAATAGGGCATTATCAGTTGAGCAAGTAGGATTTCGACAAGGATTCCGTTGCATGGACCACATCCAAGCCGTGCAGAGAGTCACAGAAGTCTGTCCGAAATACTATCTGACCATTACCTCAACTTTTACCAGCTATGAAAAAGTATCAGATAATGTCGAATAGAACGCAGACCTATAAGCCTCGTCGATCAAGAAGTAGATCTGATCGAAATAAGCACTATATCAAGCTGTTATTGGGAGTGCACTATAAAAATATAGTCTTTCATCGACGTTTTAGCATACCTATTGAATAAAAGGTTCAACAAAGCGAAACGATATCGCCAGAGCTGTTCTACTGTGCACTGCAGTGGATAATGAAGCCGCTTGTTTAGGACGAGAAAGACGCACGCTTTGATGATAATATTCATCAAACATTGGATTCGCGAAGGACGTCATTAATTTTGAAAAGCATAGTGAAGCACAGACGATGCTCAAAGGGCTCAGCAAAGAGGAAAGAAGATTGTATTACGCATATAACTCATAGAGATCAAGTTCGTACTTAGCCAATGGAGCATTGTTAAACATCTCAAACTAAATGGTTTTTTTATCATGAGGACCACCTCGTACGTGCACCGTGGGTGTTCTTCAAATATAAAGAACAACAAAAAAACTTGACAAGCGATAGAGAGCAGTGTGAACCACAGTCGGGTCTCTGAAACAAGCCATTGGCTGAATAACTGACTCAAAAATACGTGTTAACCTTTTAGATTCAACAGTCGTCTCAGCGCTGTATGCAGCAGAGACGTGGGATGATACTTCTACCACGTCAAAACTACTGTGACAAATTCAAAAAACCCCGAACAACGCCTTTAACTTTCAGTCGGCACTTGCAACATCTAGCAAGTTTGAGCAGCACGAATTTTCAAATTTTTAAACTCTTTTGGATCTGATCTTTGTGATTCAGAAGAAATTGCATCGATAGCGAAACGCAGATGGGCCGATCATATAGTTAGAAGATCAGACGACAGATGGGCGTACGAGCTATAGAATTAACGCCACGTGAATGCACTGCTCTCGAGAATAACTACTTACACATTGACCAGACCTGTTGATAAAAAGAATCAATTAGTTGTAGTCATGCTTCAAGCAACTACCACCATTGAAGATATTTGTGACAGGAAGAAACGAATAAGAACCCTGTTGACGTTCGAGCCGCAGCTAATTATGGCAGTAGTAGATTACTACGCGGTAATTAGAAGTGATTCTTCCACGCTTGATCCTTAGACTTTGACGGATCCAGATTAATCGTCATCGTTTTGGTTATTGGAGCAAAAATAGTTCATAATGGCTGTAAAAGGACAAAAGAAGAAACGGCCCCTCTCGGTGTACGTTTTCATAGGAGTGATGGCGAACATTCGAAACTTAAATCTCCAGCTAGAGCTATACGTATCCGGCTTGTAAAATTACCCTTTTGTAGCAGTGTAGAATATAAAATAAAGTTATTTTATAAATGCGCAAATTTCTCGCTGGACAGGGCTCTTTTCTTGGACTATCAGCAGTCGTTCAATAGCGTAACTTTCAATGAATCCATTGCTGAACTTATTTTCTGAAAAGATCTTTTTCTGCAGAAAGTTGGATATTTTTGAATTATACAGAAATGTCACACATTTTCATGTTATTTGAACGATCAGTCTGTTGACATAGATGAACCACTATGCTGTGCACATCAGACTGATTTTTTGAGAATCAATCATTTGCAATTTTCCATATCTCCATAGTTAAACAACAACTATAAACCAGCATGGCACTTTCACATTCATACGGATACACGCTGAGATTTATATGCCCAGCAATGCTGCTCTGTTTGATCGATTTAGCAGCTTCATCCTCTTTAGAGAAGTTGGCGTTAATCCGTTTTTAATGAAGGAGAAACCGAAATATTAGCAAGCAATGTTTGTAATTAGTAATAGTGCTTTGCAATATTGGCCAGTAAGGAGTTTCTTGCTGTTTACTCGAAGTCTGGTGATGGTCACTGGGCCCTCTAACGAATTCCAGGATCGACTACGTACAATTAGAGGCGTTAATCAAGTAATTCCTTATTGACTTAGTGAGCAGGTTAAGGATGTTAGCAACGAAATTCATTGAATACAATGTGGTGCACTACTATCCATTTTACCGCTATGTTATTATAGCAGTGGGATAATGTTATAAATTATAAATTATAATGCGATAAATTATAAATCCAAGGATGCCAAGAGATATGAGGAATTTTCAACTCAAGCCAGAAGTGCAACTCGCGTTTCACTCATGTCGGTCCTCATGCTACTACTATTGAATGCGGTAAAATGATAATGGCGGACAATTCTGCTGTTTCGGACATATGCTTATTCAAATATTTTTACAATATCGGAAAGATTTCGCGAACAATTTTTGGCTCACACTGACTGGATTTTTGAGGTGTTCACCTTTTTTCGGTCATAATGTACTCTGAACCAACCATTGCAATACTCTGCTCCTTCTCGTCTATCCTTGCAGTACAGGGTATCGGAGCTACTGTCATGCAATCGTGAGCTAATTTGGTTCCATAAGCACGCATTGACAATGAATATAAGAGAGCAGTGGATAGCACACGCTTCTGTGGGTAAAAAGTCAGATTCGACTAGCACTCGAGGTTTAGTTTTGCGTATTAATAATTGATCGGAATTCATTTATTTAACCGCTTGTTGCGATGGTATGATCTTGTAATATACTTAATAATGTGGAGTTCTGTGCAAAAACATTTGCGTCAGCCAGGATTCGAACCCATATCTCACTCTCTCCAGGAGCGCGTGCTAACCGTCGCACCACCGACGTTAGCTTTTCACAGCATTCCATATTATTGGGCATATTACTCGAGTTACTGTCAACGTATCTGTTTCATACAAGGAATACGGAATTCTGCTCAGATTCGTGAACAAATGATCAAAGCACATAAAGATCACCCGCAAAGAACCAAATGAAGACTAGTTTTCATTCCGATTAAGTAAATCAACCTCTCTGAGAGCGTATCCTGTAATTATTATTTGAGCCAACAGGTCATATGGTCTATTAAATGGCCTGACTTTTAGTGGATACACGTGTTTCAGCCTTGACAGTCTCATCATTCGAGGGTACCCTTCGTCTTTAGCCAACCCTCTCGGGTCGTTCTGTCCCCTATACTAAGAGTAGACAACGGCGAACATTTTACACTGTATATCAGAAAAGATTATCAAAAAACACACAATCTTCTACTTTCAGTTGTTCTTTGCTAGTATCGTCAGTATATCATACCCTTTGCTACGAGTGTTTTTCTAAGACCACGCTCAAATTTCAACATATCTCGTAATTATTATTTGTCCCAAAAGTCATGTAGTCTGTTAAGTGGACTGACTCATAGAGCTCGACACATGTGTTCCGACCTCAACGTTCTATCTGCGAACGGCCAAATTCAAATGGCGCCTATAGCTTTATAAAGAAAGTTGCAAAAGAGGTGCAAATAAAATCTTCGAGATCGTCTTGGCAAATAGCCGTTTCCAATGACCAAGGAAGAATGCAGTTCCTTGGAATAGGTTTGGAGGAAATGATGCTTTCCTAAACATCTATTCCACTTATATAAGGTCTCATTTATCTCGCCATCTTTGCAACAGGAATAACTGCAGCGATCAAGTCCTGTTGGAAGGGTACGCCTAGACAACTTGTTGAGGATGATTGACATTTAGTGAATTTTTTGAGATCCTGACCACTTTGCGACCGCTATATGGCCGTCTGTGTACATCGCAGTGATACGCAATATACTCTGATGGTGGAGAAGGTAAATGCATCAGTTCAATATACCTAATTTGTCGCTACGTGTGTAGTGTCAAGCACATTAGGGAAACGGATAGGTCGCTTCGTGTCTGTATAAGGGGACGCTTAGCCGGGAAGCTCAAAGCCAAACGAAAGCACCCTCTCGGCTCTTGTAAAACAATGACACAAAATAGGGATTAATTCAATGTAGAAGGCAGCATTGTCGCACAGGAACATAAAACTTCAATGCGTAAGCTTTTGACAGCATTCCGGAGAAAGGGCATAAACGCGAACATGAACAGCAGGAAGGAATGCCTCGTTATCAAACGTGACATGGAACAGCATGTAGACCGATATTGTGATGTGGCAGTAGTGCAGTAACACTAGATGTGATTTCTTCAATAGCTCCATTTAAACAACTAAGTGGAAGATTCACTAAAAAGCAGTGAACATGTTGGAAACTTGTTTTGCACTTGATAGGACCAGGATCTAAGTGTGGCAGTCTTTTCTGTTGTAGCAATAGAGGCGTTTCGTTGAGTGACTGTGAGTGGCCTAATCTTCACAAGCTTTGATGAATGTTGAACCGCTGAAAAGATATCAAAGAAATCGTATCATGATAATCTCATTTTTGGTTTGCAAGGAAAAGTTTTCAATTTTTTTCAAGCCATGTTCACCAAATTTGCGAGGGCAAGTGAAATCACTAGTAATACTCCTACTAGATTCGAAATCCAGTATATCTACTGGCATCCAAATCATGAAACAGTCGCTGCAAAGTGTATGCGTACTTGATGATGATATGTAAGTTTCTTCACAAATTTTTCGCTTTTTGTCATGCTCGAAATCGATACATACTTCTTAGGAGCCATATGATAGAACGAATACCTCGAGAAACTAGTTCATTAAGACTTTTTCCGCTCTCTTTCGAGCATACTCACTAACTTTTATAGCACGAGATCTGTATGTTATGTTCAGATACTTCTCAAGTGGATTTATTGTTGTCAGATCGACTTTTTTGCTTTCAGATGTTTCAGGCATCACTGGTAATTAGCTTGAGCTAGTTGTGATATTTGATTGTTAAGTAGTGATGAGATAATCTGATAATATATTGTGAGCCTTTGATGAGGTCTGTTGTGAGATCTGTGCTAGGCGTACGTATCGCCTTCTTATTGCATACCTCACCAGCAGCACGTATTTTCCCGTTGAGCTGATCCTCTATATATTAGGCAATCGACGCTGAACATGTTATACTATATATAGAGTTGAAAGATCACTTTCCAGATCTCATGAAACCCTCAGAACGTATATCAGATCATATTGTTTTAAGCAAGGTCTCAAAAACATTCGATATGAAGCGAAGTGACGGCATACATTAAATGCTTTTCTCTGCAACCTTTTTTTCATCCTTCCAATTGTCTCTAGTTTTCAGTGATATTCGCAAACGAATACTTGTCATAATTCTATAATTATTCTTCAATGAAAACAGATGGCCGCCGGTGTCCCATTATGATTTGGGCGTAAAGGAGGCGTTTTGACATATGACGTTTCAATAGTTTATATCAGCACCCAACAGTTCTGTCAATTTTCATACTCACATATACATTTTTGCAATAATAGCACAAACCATGCTCTACAGATAAACAAATTCTTGACCCTTTCTGTTTATAACCCATCCGATTTCCTTCCGGTAGGTTCTCCTGGGGTGAACGCCTACATCTCTTTCGTATAATATTGTATATAGTTACTAATCCCGAGTAGTTACTATTTCTTTGTTGCTAGTGTTTCTTCCAGCTTCCCATGAAAGTCTCAACTCCTAACGTTGACTAATTATAAAAAGTTGCCCCGAATTATAGATGAAGTGGAATCGCATTCATTTGCATTGTACAGTATCATTTTTGACAGACAGTTTACCGCTTTGTATTTGATTCGACATGTTCAGCCAAGTAGTCTTAAAGGAATGAGTATATTACTATATTAGGTTATATTATGCTATTATATAATGAGTTTACACCAGAAGAAAAGGGAGAGAACTGGCTTCTATTGTTGAACGTTCAAATTCAACTTTCTGAAAGTGGTCACATAACAAAATGGTAGCGCAAACTAAGTTATAAAACATATTAGTGCACTACCTCTCTTCCCATCCCTACACACGAAGAGACCCAACGGCTGCAGGTTTTTGTAGGAGTAGGGAGGAGAGAGAGGAGTCACTCCGCTTGGCGCAATAGATAGCCAATCTAAGTGGCTACGAAAGAGCAGTACTGAAGTTAGGTCAATAGGCAGAGATAGGCTCCATAACATAGGTAACGGAAACAAAGTCGTTGCAGACCTAGACGGGAAGATGTCGTTAAACTACCCATAATAACAAATAAAGTAAGGGCCACTATCAAAAGGTGTCTATAAGACAGTGGTCTGGAAAACTCTGTAAGAATCACTCATATCTCACTCGGGACTGCTTGTACAATCGCCTATGTAGAACAGACACTTACGCACTAAGCCCTTATAGCGGTGACTGAGATTGCATAGGTTCGGGTACAATATACCAGATTCTTGCACGAAACGTTATGAAGGATAGGCTAAAGAAGAAGACCATTTTGGGTTTCCACTAAGAACACCTGACGGAAAAGCCGACAGCCAAACAAGTAAGCCTGTGGATGCTCATGAGGAATATAAACAACAATGTGACTTGATGTGGTAGTAAGAATCCAGGACAAAATTCAATAATCTCGGCTTAAAGAACCCTCAAGAGCTTTTGGATAAACCACAAAAGTCCAGGAATGATTAAAGAGGTAGAATGTCTGAGCATAGCAAATGATTAACGAATTACATCAGCTTCATTCTCTAGTCTGAGTGAAGTTCTTTTCTCATCGAGTGTCACACAAGACAGATGATCTGCCCCGTATGAGTATCAATAACATGAAGTTCACCATGCTTATTTCACACTCCGTCGGTTATTCTAAATTCATAAGAATGCTTGAGAAATATTTCCATGAGAAACTCCAACGGTAACGCTATTGTCGAATCTTAATTTAATTTTAGGATTTCAAATGATGACGATGGACAAAATTGAGCTTTGACTTTGATACGCTATTGCTGAAAGCGACCACATGTAGATAAGTGATACCCCGAAGGAGATCCGTGGTGCCTAAGCTTTTTTGAATGACAGCATTTTCAATAAGGCTCACGATCACTGAGAATTAAGTGGTGAGCAAAAACACGGCCTTTTATTAACTCAGTTGAGCTGACAGCTATAAACCCTGTTGAGCTGACAGCGAAATCGCATACCAGACCAAACTCGTTGGAAAGGTTGGTGGCTTGGTGGCTGATAGCTAACATAGAAGTGTTAAAGAATGAGTGGGCGCAAATGTGCCTCGGTGGTGTAGCGGTGGGACACGCATCCCCGGATAGGACGAAACGTGGGTTCGATTAGCGCTTGATGCCGAATTTTACTCAATACTCAGTTCTCCTATGAATATATGAATGATCATACCCTACGAAAAATGCAGTAAAATACTAGAAATTTCGAATATAACTTACATACTGTATGAATGAGACCTTAAAAAAACAGTTAAACAAAAAACAAGATGTTATCCAAACTACCAGCCAAGAGAGCTAATTGTCCAATGAAAATGTTTTGTTGGATGAAATCAAACGCTTACCTATCCTACAGAATAAGACTACAATCCACACATTTCGTGAAGAGAACATATTTGGATATCTTTTTACTAAAAAAGTTCTAGAAGTCTTTCCATGTATATTCAATCTTTTTGTAACAAGACATCGTTCTCAGCATGAAAATTTTACTAGTCATACAAAAAGTATGCTGAAAAGTTGGAAAATGACCATCGGTTGTAAAATATCTTCTTCCTCAAGCAGATCGTACTATAATCTTTCTAACCTACCAAACTTAGTATAATAATTGAAAGAAGCGAACGTTATATAACAGCTGGAATATATTCTCCTTCACAATAAAGTGGTTTTCTCGTTAGAACAGGAGGTGAGTTTTTTTGGATGGACTCTCTTTTTCTTACCAAACAAATTCTCTTTTATAGTATTCCACTATTCAATCACTGTAAGCTTCCCTGAAGACCTAGATTTACCAAACGATCTACGATGTTTCTAACTGCCCACTGTAGAAGCAGCGCGTGGCACTGCCTAGGAACAAGTGAAGTGGTTGTAAAGTGATTAGTTAAATAAACCTATTACGCGATAATGCCCGCTGCATATGAGACTCTATAAGGTCGGTGCAAAAGTCGTGGCTGTTTATGCATTATTGAAATTTGCCGTTTGATATTGCATTTCGGCTCAATCCTCTCAGTATTGTAACATACCTTCCTTTTCAAGTGCTTTTCGGAGAGCACAGCTCAAATTTCAATAAGCCATATAATCATTTTAGAGCCACGCATGTCATGTGGCCTGTCAAATGGGCTGACTTCTAGAGCACGATACACGTGTTTCGACCTTGACGGTCTCGTCAGTCGGGCAGTTACCCTTCGTCTTAAGCCAATCCTCTCAGGGCGCTCAGTCCCCTATACTAAGAGTAGGGAACGACGAACATTTTGCACTCTATGTTAGGTGAAATTATCACAGAACAAAAAGTTCGTACACTCGATGGCTCTTGGCTGATATCATCAGTATATCATATCATTCTTACCTCTCAGTAGTGTAATTCAGATGTTTAGCTTATGTCTGTCACCTATCGACTAAGTTGTTAAATATCCTGCAGACTTAGGAGTAAATGAAATCTATTTTTTAAAAAATTTTTTTTTCGTTCTACATGAGAGCAGCGCGAGCAACGGAGCAGGAATAGGTCTCTGGGCCTGAAGTTCCCAATGTGTTTAGGTGACTTTGTAAATCTTACGGGAGAGCGTTAGCGAAGGGTAAGCAAGCGGTGTCTTCTGTTAGCCGCCAAAAAGGGTAACCATAAACTCGAAACTATATCAATGTCCAAGATTTGCATGTATATTAACTTTTGTGACAGTTTTTCACTCAAAGATTGTTATAACTTTCCCGAGTGTGATATTGCTTTGTTCTGAAGAATACCTTACCGAATAGATTCTTAGCCTTCCCCATATGTCTGTAATTTAATATGGCAGAAGAAAATGATCAAAATGTTTCGTTTTGTTCCAGAGATCTTACTAATGATTTCACGCGGGAGCCGTACGGTGACAATATCGCACCCGAGCGTCCCGTTACAGCGCAGCAGATTTCGAATGTTTGTGTGATATTTGCTCTGATGAATATGTGATCAAGAGGTTAAGTATTGCAAATACATGCTTTCTTTTTCAATGGCATGTAACAACGACACGACATGGCATAATGACGAGGAACGCAAATCAAAAATAACTATACTGTAAACTTCTATGGCGTCCGCTTGCTTACAGTTACACAATTTTATATATAATTATGAACTTTCATAAGGTGTCCTGTAGTCACTAATTGGATTTACGATTACAATGCTAACTGAGGTCTAAACTTGTTAGATAAAACGCCATTTGTTTTTCATGAGCTTTCACACATTGAGATGTCGAATATCGTTTGATCTCTGCCTGAATAATCAATATTTCAGTCTAACGATAAGACTCTTCTAAGTCACCACAAATTTTCATTATGAATAACAATTTGGTTCTCGCAATCCAAGAAATAACCGTTTTAGACACTTGATCTCTACTGTCGAGGGTACTCTATGGTGGCATGAAAAGATTTTCAAAAATAAAGTTAGCTACGGGATGTATTGAAATGACGAGGTATTAAGAGATATTACGATCATGAGATATATTGAAATATTAGGAGTGGTCTTGAAAAAAACCTTCGAAACGAACGTCATAATATTTAGATTTCAAAATACCACCTAAGAGAAATCGAGTGTACAAAACTGCCGATTCAGTGATTTTCGCAGATGGCAGTGTAGTGTAAATCGTTCGTCGTCGCCTACTCTTAGTGTAGGGACTGTAGCACTCACAGAGGATTGGTCAAAAGACGAAGAGTTCTGACCGACTGACGAGACTGTCACTGTCGAAAACACATTTATCGGGTGTACAAGAGCTCATTTAACAGACTACATGACAAGTTGGCTCAGATAGCAATTGTGAGATACATTAAAGTTAGGATAAAGCATTGTATCGCATTAAGATCATATTTCGTTTTTGCTTTTTTTTCTGCTGAAGACATTTTCGTGACGCGACTTCCTAAGAATCACTATGAGTTTGTCAGCTGAATCAAACCATCTATTCCAAAGAAAGTGAGAATAACCAAATTGTTACTATTAGAAAGAAACTATCTTGACTAGATAATTTAGTACAGAAAAGGATCATTTAACTTATGGTCATTTCTATGTCAAACCTCCAAATTTTACAATGGTATTTGCGTTGTTTGTTACCTGAAAACAGAAAAATTTCTTTCTTTTTTCCTTTCGAATTATTTTTTTATTAGTCGGCTTGGAAGTTAAGTGGAGCCAGAGTTTACTGACAATGTTATTGAAGCTAAATTTACTGAACCTCTTCTTTCTTCTATTATAGGTCAACGAACGAAAGCGAAAACAATTCGTTGTAACTCTCGATAGAGCTCGATCGTATTTCACTAACTGCAGACTGAGGTCAATCAAACAAAAAAAAAAATAGATTCGCCGTTTTTTCTGCCTCGTCTCCACAGTGGGAGCTTCATTCGCTACCGCTATTGATAAATATTTCTCTGATGGGTTGGAGCGGACAATGTTATCAAATCTACCGCGAGTGGATTTTGGAATTTCGACGTAGCTAAAGCATTCGGATCCAATCGGTGCGTTGTACGTGATCTAGAAATTCAAAACCAAATTACTCCTCATAAGCATCGTTTGTGTATGCTTAGTAGGAGAACATTTATTCCACAAGTGTCGTCAAAATTAACCGACATTCGTCCTAATTGTTGAAAACGTGTAGTGTAGGTAAGAAATGACTTTCCATATGTGGTGGAGGTTCAGTGGTTTTTGCTGTGTGGTCCCTGGATTTGTCTCAGGCAGTGACCCAATCGATATCTGAATATGGTTAGATTGTCCTTAGCGGCGCACTGACCTTTGTGCTGCTCGCGTCGAACTTCCGGGTTGCGACGACTTTTGCCCTTTGAAGTGGCTGGTTGCACTTCCAAGTTGCTACGGGCTGAACTTTGGTCTGTGTGACCGTGTCTTCTGCCAACTTGTCTCTTGTAACCGACAAGAGCACAAAGTTCAAATCCTTTATATGGGTTATACGAAACAATGTGATGAAACCGAACAATGAAGTGGTACCACCAAACAATGCTGTAGTACCAAACAACCTATAATATACATACATTACTGTAATAATATAACAAGAACAATATATATACGATCGCGACATTTCGTTATATGAACATATGTCTGTTAAATGTGATGTATCGTCTTGTGGCGCTAATGTGGATAAGTGATCGTATTTGATGAGATGTATCGTCGTGTGACGATACAATGAATGTTGTTATTAACGGAGCATGACTAGGCGGCGGAGCCCGTTTGGGATTGCTATGTTCGCCCCAAGTAGAACACCGGCGGCGGGATCCAGTGGGTGAGTATATAGTGTTAGCAGTGGGGTCGCTACTGATTATATATGGGCAGAATCCCTAAACCGCGGTGGTGGGCCGAGCATAGCCTAAGTGAGTTTGCTCCGCCACGTTAGTGATATGTTCCGCTCACAATTCTATTGAGTTCATCTGACAGTTGTATGAACTCAACCTTATGATAGCAATTAGTTACATGATAACGAGACTATGTGAGGAGAGCAATAATGAGTTGGCAATGAAATGAGGTGAGGTGGTCCGGGTGAGGTCAGACGACCGTTCGGATGATGCCCGTCGATCGAAACTGCCTGTTGAGGTTGGTGGCAGCTGGGTGCCGCCCACGCCACTTGGACCATTTCGTCTAAGGTCCTCGAACCTCTGCTGTAGCACTTGCTCTCTAGGGTCGTGGACCATCTGCGTTACCTAAATTATCATGTAATTCCCGAAAAGATAGCAAAACTCCGTTGGGAGGTTTGCTATATTCCGGCCTCGCGAAAGGATCATCTGCTATGCTCAATGTCCGTGGGTCTATGAGCGTGAACATCGTGCCGTCTTGCATGTTCGAAGACGAGATGGCTGAATGAGAAGACGAGAGTTTTCTGTGAAATGATAGAGACCTGGAATTGACATTTAGTAAGTGTGTAACTAACGGATCAAAGGAAATTGTGAGAAAAGATGTAAAAAACGGTTAAAAGGAAGAAAAAAGAAGAATATATGTCTTCTGAATTGCTGAATTGTGGGGGACCTAATGGTCGGTGGCCCCAAGTTGTGGTGGTGTGTGAGTTAGAGGGAAACCGAATTATTAATTGATGTGTATAATGGTTCAATTGGACCTGTCCTATATGTGCCACGACTGGTCCGGGAGTTGAATATGAATAGCCGCAAGTTGAGGTTGTTTTATTATTGTTTTTTTTTGGTTTAATTAAGAAGATGCAGTTAGTCTTTGTAATTGATAGGTTTCCTCGGGCGGAAGTTATAATTTCTTAATTTGTCTTCGGTCTCTTTTGATTTTTGTGTGATTGGAATGTTACCTGATGTATTTGTGTTTTGATCACCTTGTGAAGCTATTGCTTCACTTGTTGCCCCAGGTTTATGAAGGGCTATCTCTTGGGACTGCGTATCGTCTATTTCTAAGGAATTAGAAGATTTAGTGGCCTTCGGATAAGACGTCGTGATGGTAGGAAAATGACTGCTTCCCGACAAATTCCTTCATTGTTGTAAATAAGCTCTTTTATTCTGCCTACTTTCCATAAATGTTTTGGTTGTAGGGGTCATCAATGAGTACGACATCGCCCTTTTTGGGAGTATGTTTCGAGCCCCTTTTCTTAGATAATGGGTCTTGGTGTTTCTCCCGTAGTGATGTAAGATACTGATGTCTCCATATGTTCCAAAATTTTTCTGTAAGTTTGCAGGAGGAACTTAGAGCCTTTATGACCTGTTGTTTTGTAATTAAGAAGGGGTTGCGCCCAGCGGGATAGTATGAAGGGTCATAATCTTCTTCATTTAGTCTATCCTATGGGTAGGTTGAGCGCATGTGGCGCAGTGGTTAGAGGTGCTCTGCGTCGCACACGAGGTCAATGGTTCGATCTCGCGCCTCATGGCTCACCAAGCCATCCATCCCTCCGGGGGTCGGTAAATTGGTACCAGGCAGGTCTCAGACTTGTCTGGGAGGATAAGCAGCACTGACTCGGTTCAGCGGGAGGCCACCGCGAGTCATTGTAAAGGCCAGATATGCATTCAATCACCTCAAACGAAGTTAAAAAATTGAAGTTGAATGCATGGCGCATCCCTCAGGGATTGATTAAACGCCGAGAGCTTTATCCTTTTATCCTTTTATGGGTTAGGTTATTTCAAAGTCGCTTTGAATAAAATCTATTGGTCTAAGTATCTTTTCTGTTGGGGAGTCAGAGTCAACATATAGCAGTGGTCTTGTTTTCAGAAGCAAT
>JAHQIW010002264.1:0-16457 GCA_019055375.1 Parelaphostrongylus tenuis | reverse complement strand
GCGATTATTTTTAGATAGATCTCGATGCCAGCAATCAGATGGTACTATTGGATTCCGGATCCGATAGAAACAGACTGAGTAATGACGTAAAAAGTGGTGCTATACTGTAATAAAGCGTATCATCAGTGATTATTGTTCAACATGAATTCTCTGTGCGCTTTTACACGTTTCAGCCAAGATGCGATTATTTTTAGATAGATCTCGATGCCAGCAATCAGATGGTACTATTGGATTCCGGATCCGATAGAAACAGACTGAGTAATGACGTAAAAAGTGGTGCTATACTGTAATAAAGCGTATCATCAGTGATTATTGTTCAACATGAATTCTCTGTGCGCTTTTACACGTTTCAGCCAAGATGCGATTATTTTTAGATAGATCTCGATGCCAGCAATCAGATGGTACATATTGGATTCCGGATCCGATAGAAACAGACTGAGTAATGACGTAAAAAATGGTGCTATACTGTAATAAAGCGTATCATCAGTGATTATTGTTCAACATGAATTCTCTGTGCGCTTTTACACGTTTCAGCCAAGATGCGATTATTTTTAGATAGATCTCGATGCCAGCAATCAGATGGTACTATTGGATTCCGGATCCGATAGAAACAGACTGAGTAATGACGTAAAAAATGGTGCTATACTGTAATAAAGCGTATCATCAGTGATTATTGTTCAACATGAATTCTCTGTGCGCTTTTACACGTTTCAGCTAAGATGCGATTATTTTTAGATAGATCTCGATGCCAGCAATCAGATGGTACAATTGGATTCCGGATCCGATAGAAACAGACTGAGTAATGACGTAAAAAGTGGTGCTATACTGTAATAAAGCGTATCATCAGTGATTATTGTTCAACATGAATTCTCTGTGCGCTTTTACACGTTTCAGCCAAGATGCGATTATTTTTAGATAGATCTCGATGCCAGCAATCAGATGGTACTATTGGATTCCGGATCCGATAGAAACAGACTGAGTAATGACGTAAAAAATGGTGCTATACTGTAATAAAGCGTATCATCAGTGATTATTGTTCAACATGAATTCTCTGTGCGCTTTTACACGTTTCAGCTAAGATGCGATTATTTTTAGATAGATCTCGATGCCAGCAATCAGATGGTACTATTGGATTCCGGATCCGATAGAAACAGACTGAGTAATGACGTAAAAAATGGTGCTATACTGTAATAAAGCGTATCATCAGTGATTATTGTTCAACATGAATTCTCTGTGCGCTTTTACACGTTTCAGCCAAGATGCGATTATTTTTAGATAGATCTCGATGCCAGCAATCAGATGGTACTATTGGATTCCGGATCCGATAGAAACAGACTGAGTAATGACGTAAAAAGTGGTGCTATACTGTAATAAAGCGTATCATCAGTGATTATTGTTCAACATGAATTCTCTGTGCGCTTTTACACGTTTCAGCCAAGATGCGATTATTTTTAGATAGATCTCGATGCCAGCAATCAGATGGTACAATTGGATTCCGGATCCGATAGAAACAGACTGAGTAATGACGTAAAAAGTGGTGCTATACTGTAATAAAGCGTATCATCAGTGATTATTGTTCAACATGAATTCTCTGTGCGCTTTTACACGTTTCAGCCAAGATGCGATTATTTTTAGATAGATCTCGATGCCAGCAATCAGATGGTACTATTGGATTCCGGATCCGATAGAAACAGACTGAGTAATGACGTAAAAAGTGGTGCTATACTGTAATAAAGCGTATCATCAGTGATTATTGTTCAACATGAATTCTCTGTGCGCTTTTACACGTTTCAGCCAAGATGCGATTATTTTTAGATAGATCTCGATGCCAGCAATCAGATGGTACTATTGGATTCCGGATCCGATAGAAACAGACTGAGTAATGACGTAAAAAGTGGTGCTATACTGTAATAAAGCGTATCATCAGTGATTATTGTTCAACATGAATTCTCTGTGCGCTTTTACACGTTTCAGCTAAGATGCGATTATTTTTAGATAGATCTCGATGCCAGCAATCAGATGGTACTATTGGATTCCGGATCCGATAGAAACAGACTGAGTAATGACGTAAAAAATGGTGCTATACTGTAATAAAGCGTATCATCAGTGATTATTGTTCAACATGAATTCTCTGTGCGCTTTTACACGTTTCAGCTAAGATGCGATTATTTTTAGATAGATCTCGATGCCAGCAATCAGATGGTACTATTGGATTCCGGATCCGATAGAAACAGACTGAGTAATGACGTAAAAAGTGGTGCTATACTGTAATAAAGCGTATCATCAGTGATTATTGTTCAACATGAATTCTCTGTGCGCTTTTACACGTTTCAGCCAAGATGCGATTATTTTTAGATAGATCTCGATGCCAGCAATCAGATGGTACTATTGGATTCCGGATCCGATAGAAACAGACTGAGTAATGACGTAAAAAATGGTGCTATACTGTAATAAAGCGTATCATCAGTGATTATTGTTCAACATGAATTCTCTGTGCGCTTTTACACGTTTCAGCTAAGATGCGATTATTTTTAGATAGATCTCGATGCCAGCAATCAGATGGTACTATTGGATTCCGGATCCGATAGAAACAGACTGAGTAATGACGTAAAAAGTGGTGCTATACTGTAATAAAGCGTATCATCAGTGATTATTGTTCAACATGAATTCTCTGTGCGCTTTTACACGTTTCAGCCAAGATGCGATTATTTTTAGATAGATCTCGATGCCAGCAATCAGATGGTACTATTGGATTCCGGATCCGATAGAAACAGACTGAGTAATGACGTAAAAAATGGTGCTATACTGTAATAAAGCGTATCATCAGTGATTATTGTTCAACATGAATTCTCTGTGCGCTTTTACACGTTTCAGCTAAGATGCGATTATTTTTAGATAGATCTCGATGCCAGCAATCAGATGGTACTATTGGATTCCGGATCCGATAGAAACAGACTGAGTAATGACGTAAAAAGTGGTGCTATACTGTAATAAAGCGTATCATCAGTGATTATTGTTCAACATGAATTCTCTGTGCGCTTTTACACGTTTCAGCCAAGATGCGATTATTTTTAGATAGATCTCGATGCCAGCAATCAGATGGTACTATTGGATTCCGGATCCGATAGAAACAGACTGAGTAATGACGTAAAAAGTGGTGCTATACTGTAATAAAGCGTATCATCAGTGATTATTGTTCAACATGAATTCTCTGTGCGCTTTTACACGTTTCAGCCAAGATGCGATTATTTTTAGATAGATCTCGATGCCAGCAATCAGATGGTACTATTGGATTCCGGATCCGATAGAAACAGACTGAGTAATGACGTAAAAAGTGGTGCTATACTGTAATAAAGCGTATCATCAGTGATTATTGTTCAACATGAATTCTCTGTGCGCTTTTACACGTTTCAGCCAAGATGCGATTATTTTTAGATAGATCTCGATGCCAGCAATCAGATGGTACTATTGGATTCCGGATCCGATAGAAACAGACTGAGTAATGACGTAAAAAGTGGTGCTATACTGTAATAAAGCGTATCATCAGTGATTATTGTTCAACATGAATTCTCTGTGCGCTTTTACACGTTTCAGCCAAGATGCGATTATTTTTAGATAGATCTCGATGCCAGCAATCAGATGGTACTATTGGATTCCGGATCCGATAGAAACAGACTGAGTAATGACGTAAAAAATGGTGCTATACTGTAATAAAGCGTATCATCAGTGATTATTGTTCAACATGAATTCTCTGTGCGCTTTTACACGTTTCAGCCAAGATGCGATTATTTTTAGATAGATCTCGATGCCAGCAATCAGATGGTACTATTGGATTCCGGATCCGATAGAAACAGACTGAGTAATGACGTAAAAAGTGGTGCTATACTGTAATAAAGCGTATCATCAGTGATTATTGTTCAACATGAATTCTCTGTGCGCTTTTACACGTTTCAGCCAAGATGCGATTATTTTTAGATAGATCTCGATGCCAGCAATCAGATGGTACTATTGGATTCCGGATCCGATAGAAACAGACTGAGTAATGACGTAAAAAGTGGTGCTATACTGTAATAAAGCGTATCATCAGTGATTATTGTTCAACATGAATTCTCTGTGCGCTTTTACACGTTTCAGCTAAGATGCGATTATTTTTAGATAGATCTCGATGCCAGCAATCAGATGGTACTATTGGATTCCGGATCCGATAGAAACAGACTGAGTAATGACGTAAAAAATGGTGCTATACTGTAATAAAGCGTATCATCAGTGATTATTGTTCAACATGAATTCTCTGTGCGCTTTTACACGTTTCAGCCAAGATGCGATTATTTTTAGATAGATCTCGATGCCAGCAATCAGATGGTACTATTGGATTCCGGATCCGATAGAAACAGACTGAGTAATGACGTAAAAAATGGTGCTATACTGTAATAAAGCGTATCATCAGTGATTATTGTTCAACATGAATTCTCTGTGCGCTTTTACACGTTTCAGCCAAGATGCGATTATTTTTAGATAGATCTCGATGCCAGCAATCAGATGGTACTATTGGATTCCGGATCCGATAGAAACAGACTGAGTAATGACGTAAAAAGTGGTGCTATACTGTAATAAAGCGTATCATCAGTGATTATTGTTCAACATGAATTCTCTGTGCGCTTTTACACGTTTCAGCCAAGATGCGATTATTTTTAGATAGATCTCGATGCCAGCAATCAGATGGTACTATTGGATTCCGGATCCGATAGAAACAGACTGAGTAATGACGTAAAAAGTGGTGCTATACTGTAATAAAGCGTATCATCAGTGATTATTGTTCAACATGAATTCTCTGTGCGCTTTTACACGTTTCAGCTAAGATGCGATTATTTTTAGATAGATCTCGATGCCAGCAATCAGATGGTACTATTGGATTCCGGATCCGATAGAAACAGACTGAGTAATGACGTAAAAAGTGGTGCTATACTGTAATAAAGCGTATCATCAGTGATTATTGTTCAACATGAATTCTCTGTGCGCTTTTACACGTTTCAGCCAAGATGCGATTATTTTTAGATAGATCTCGATGCCAGCAATCAGATGGTACTATTGGATTCCGGATCCGATAGAAACAGACTGAGTAATGACGTAAAAAATGGTGCTATACTGTAATAAAGCGTATCATCAGTGATTATTGTTCAACATGAATTCTCTGTGCGCTTTTACACGTTTCAGCCAAGATGCGATTATTTTTAGATAGATCTCGATGCCAGCAATCAGATGGTACTATTGGATTCCGGATCCGATAGAAACAGACTGAGTAATGACGTAAAAAGTGGTGCTATACTGTAATAAAGCGTATCATCAGTGATTATTGTTCAACATGAATTCTCTGTGCGCTTTTACACGTTTCAGCCAAGATGCGATTATTTTTAGATAGATCTCGATGCCAGCAATCAGATGGTACTATTGGATTCCGGATCCGATAGAAACAGACTGAGTAATGACGTAAAAAATGGTGCTATACTGTAATAAAGCGTATCATCAGTGATTATTGTTCAACATGAATTCTCTGTGCGCTTTTACACGTTTCAGCCAAGATGCGATTATTTTTAGATAGATCTCGATGCCAGCAATCAGATGGTACAATTGGATTCCGGATCCGATAGAAACAGACTGAGTAATGACGTAAAAAATGGTGCTATACTGTAATAAAGCGTATCATCAGTGATTATTGTTCAACATGAATTCTCTGTGCGCTTTTACACGTTTCAGCTAAGATGCGATTATTTTTAGATAGATCTCGATGCCAGCAATCAGATGGTACTATTGGATTCCGGATCCGATAGAAACAGACTGAGTAATGACGTAAAAAGTGGTGCTATACTGTAATAAAGCGTATCATCAGTGATTATTGTTCAACATGAATTCTCTGTGCGCTTTTACACGTTTCAGCCAAGATGCGATTATTTTTAGATAGATCTCGATGCCAGCAATCAGATGGTACTATTGGATTCCGGATCCGATAGAAACAGACTGAGTAATGACGTAAAAAATGGTGCTATACTGTAATAAAGCGTATCATCAGTGATTATTGTTCAACATGAATTCTCTGTGCGCTTTTACACGTTTCAGCTAAGATGCGATTATTTTTAGATAGATCTCGATGCCAGCAATCAGATGGTACTATTGGATTCCGGATCCGATAGAAACAGACTGAGTAATGACGTAAAAAGTGGTGCTATACTGTAATAAAGCGTATCATCAGTGATTATTGTTCAACATGAATTCTCTGTGCGCTTTTACACGTTTCAGCCAAGATGCGATTATTTTTAGATAGATCTCGATGCCAGCAATCAGATGGTACTATTGGATTCCGGATCCGATAGAAACAGACTGAGTAATGACGTAAAAAATGGTGCTATACTGTAATAAAGCGTATCATCAGTGATTATTGTTCAACATGAATTCTCTGTGCGCTTTTACACGTTTCAGCTAAGATGCGATTATTTTTAGATAGATCTCGATGCCAGCAATCAGATGGTACTATTGGATTCCGGATCCGATAGAAACAGACTGAGTAATGACGTAAAAAGTGGTGCTATACTGTAATAAAGCGTATCATCAGTGATTATTGTTCAACATGAATTCTCTGTGCGCTTTTACACGTTTCAGCTAAGATGCGATTATTTTTAGATAGATCTCGATGCCAGCAATCAGATGGTACAATTGGATTCCGGATCCGATAGAAACAGACTGAGTAATGACGTAAAAAATGGTGCTATACTGTAATAAAGCGTATCATCAGTGATTATTGTTCAACATGAATTCTCTGTGCGCTTTTACACGTTTCAGCCAAGATGCGATTATTTTTAGATAGATCTCGATGCCAGCAATCAGATGGTACTATTGGATTCCGGATCCGATAGAAACAGACTGAGTAATGACGTAAAAAATGGTGCTATACTGTAATAAAGCGTATCATCAGTGATTATTGTTCAACATGAATTCTCTGTGCGCTTTTACACGTTTCAGCTAAGATGCGATTATTTTTAGATAGATCTCGATGCCAGCAATCAGATGGTACTATTGGATTCCGGATCCGATAGAAACAGACTGAGTAATGACGTAAAAAGTGGTGCTATACTGTAATAAAGCGTATCATCAGTGATTATTGTTCAACATGAATTCTCTGTGCGCTTTTACACGTTTCAGCCAAGATGCGATTATTTTTAGATAGATCTCGATGCCAGCAATCAGATGGTACTATTGGATTCCGGATCCGATAGAAACAGACTGAGTAATGACGTAAAAATGGTGCTATACTGTAATAAAGCGTATCATCAGTGATTATTGTTCAACATGAATTCTCTGTGCGCTTTTACACGTTTCAGCCAAGATGCGATTATTTTTAGATAGATCTCGATGCCAGCAATCAGATGGTACTATTGGATTCCGGATCCGATAGAAACAGACTGAGTAATGACGTAAAAAGTGGTGCTATACTGTAATAAAGCGTATCATCAGTGATTATTGTTCAACATGAATTCTCTGTGCGCTTTTACACGTTTCAGCCAAGATGCGATTATTTTTAGATAGATCTCGATGCCAGCAATCAGATGGTACAATTGGATTCCGGATCCGATAGAAACAGACTGAGTAATGACGTAAAAAATGGTGCTACACTGTAATAAAGCGTATCATCAGTGATTATTGTTCAACATGAATTCTCTGTGCGCTTTTACACGTTTCAGCTAAGATGCGATTATTTTTAGATAGATCTCGATGCCAGCAATCAGATGGTACTATTGGATTCCGGATCCGATAGAAACAGACTGAGTAATGACGTAAAAAGTGGTGCTATACTGTAATAAAGCGTATCATCAGTGATTATTGTTCAACATGAATTCTCTGTGCGCTTTTACACGTTTCAGCCAAGATGCGATTATTTTTAGATAGATCTCGATGCCAGCAATCAGATGGTACAATTGGATTCCGGATCCGATAGAAACAGACTGAGTAATGACGTAAAAAATGGTGCTATACTGTAATAAAGCGTATCATCAGTGATTATTGTTCAACATGAATTCTCTGTGCGCTTTTACACGTTTCAGCCAAGATGCGATTATTTTTAGATAGATCTCGATGCCAGCAATCAGATGGTACTATTGGATTCCGGATCCGATAGAAACAGACTGAGTAATGACGTAAAAAATGGTGCTATACTGTAATAAAGCGTATCATCAGTGATTATTGTTCAACATGAATTCTCTGTGCGCTTTTACACGTTTCAGCCAAGATGCGATTATTTTTAGATAGATCTCGATGCCAGCAATCAGATGGTACAATTGGATTCCGGATCCGATAGAAACAGACTGAGTAATGACGTAAAAAATGGTGCTACACTGTAATAAAGCGTATCATCAGTGATTATTGTTCAACATGAATTCTCTGTGCGCTTTTACACGTTTCAGCCAAGATGCGATTATTTTTAGATAGATCTCGATGCCAGCAATCAGATGGTACAATTGGATTCCGGATCCGATAGAAACAGACTGAGTAATGACGTAAAAAATGGTGCTACACTGTAATAAAGCGTATCATCAGTGATTATTGTTCAACATGAATTCTCTGTGCGCTTTTACACGTTTCAGCTAAGATGCGATTATTTTTAGATAGATCTCGATGCCAGCAATCAGATGGTACTATTGGATTCCGGATCCGATAGAAACAGACTGAGTAATGACGTAAAAAGTGGTGCTATACTGTAATAAAGCGTATCATCAGTGATTATTGTTCAACATGAATTCTCTGTGCGCTTTTACACGTTTCAGCTAAGATGCGATTATTTTTAGATAGATCTCGATGCCAGCAATCAGATGGTACTTATAGCAAACCTCCCAACGGAGTTTTGCTATCTTTTCGGGAATTACATGATAATTTAGGCAGCGCAAATGGTCTACGAACTTAGAGAGCAAGTGGTATCGCAGAGGCTCGAGGACCTTAGACAGAAATGGTCCAAGTGACAAGGGCGGCACCCAGCTGCCACCAACCTCAACAGTCAGTTCGATCGCGGGTCATCATCTGAACGGTCGTCTGACATCACCCGGACCACCTCACCTCAGTACATTGTCGATCCATTATTGCTCTCTCTAAACAACCTCGTTGTCTTGTAACTAATTACTTTCATAAGGTTGCATTCATACAACTCAGATGAATTCAATAGATTTGTGAGCGGAACATAGTACTTCCGTGGCGGAGCAAACTCTTTTTGGCTATGCTCGACCCATCACCGCGGTTTAGGGATTCTGCCCATATCTAATCACTAGCGACCCCACTGCTAACACTATATACTCACCCACTGGATCCCGCCGTCGGTGTTCTACTTGGGGGCGAACATAGCATTCCCAAATGGGCTCCGCCGCTTAGTCATGCTTCGACAATTACGAAACATTGTCACTTGTCATAACAATGTCAAATGCAATAACATGATCATATGCAATAACATGATCACTTACGATAACATCTTCAATTACAATAACATTGTCATCTGTCATAACAATGTCAAAAAGCAATAACAATGTCATATGCAATAACATGATCACTTGATAACATCATCACCGTCAGCTACAATAACACCACTTGCCATAACACTGTCCTCGATACTCCTCATCAGTCGGTCACCCATATTAACTTACGCATATGTTCGCATAACGATATGTCGTGATCATATATATATATATATATATTATTGTATTATCATTTTAGTAATGCATGTATATTATAGGTTGTTTGGTTCTACACATTGTTTGGTTCTACCACGTTGTTTGGTCTACCACATTGTTTACACGCATTGTTTGGTTCCATCCTATTGTTTGTTATAACCCATATAAACCACTGAACCTTCACAATACATTACAAATCCACTGAACACCACATAATAAGACATCGCTACAACCTTGCTACAATTTGGTGCATTGGCCGACTTTGTTCGAATACGAGTCGCCAACGAAACTTGCAGTCAAAGGAACCAGGTACCAAGTTACCTGTTCCAATTTTCCATATCAAGCATTCAAATCAAACATATTAGAGCAGCTATGGCACATAGTCTTGTTCTTTCTCACAAAAATGCGGTACTCTTAAAAGCCTCTGAACAACTCGAAAAAGCACTGGTAAAACTTAAGCAAGACCAGATACAGATACAGAATTCCACAACATTGGAAGACCTCACTGCCGCAAGAGTCCAATGTGAAACTGGAATATCTATAGTTGAGAAAATGAGGGATAACGTCCAAAAAGGCCTCGACATTTTTCTTGAGAAACTAGGAGAAATATATCCTGACTCAGATAATGTTGAACAGAATTATAGCGACACCTTTTGGTGCATTGGTCGCCTCCATTCGAACTCGGGTCTACTGCTGACCCACCACACATTAGACGCATAGCCTTCTCATAAAGCAGGGCACTTAGCAGAAAGCCCCCACTTCCTACTCATAGATCGCGGCATTCAGCAGAAAGCCCCCACCTCACGGTGCATAGATTAGGGAACTAGCAAGAAAACCCTACGTCTTGGGGCATAGAGCAGGGAGCTAGCAAGAAAGCCCTCACGTCCTGGCAATTACAGCGGGGAACTAGCAAGAAAGCCCCTACTTCCTGGTGCATAGCGCGGGGAACTAGCAAGAAAGCCCCCCTATACGGCACATCAGCCGACTACGTTCGCATACTAGTCGCCAGGGAATCTCACAGCCAAAGGACGCATTCCCACCGCCGAGAGAAGTATTCGCACTGACTATTATTGCGACAACACATCTCTATGAGTAGCTAAACAAGACAACTTCTTCAAGTCATAACCAAACAACCTCAAACTTGGAAAACCGCCAGGTACGTTTTGAATTCCGTCATTACATCAAAGTCACTTTCCATACCACTGTATGAAAAAGGCTGAAGAATAAATAAAGCAGGAAATAGAAAACGTCAACATGATGACGGACCAGTGCATCGTAGTGGCAGCCGAAGTACTGGAGAAGTTCAGCGTACCCCTGAAAATAGACTTACAACGCACGACCTTGCGCTGTGGTCTACATACACTTACTTTCGCTCTAACTCACTCACCACCTCAACTTGGCTATTCGTAGTTAATCTCCCGAACGGTCGTGGCATAAATAGGACCGGCTCACTTGGGACCTAATCCCATTAGCTCCCAGACAATTTACCACTTCAAAAGATATTATTTTTCGCTTTTTTTTCATCTTTTCTCACAACTCCCTGTAGATCGTTAGTTACACGCCTCACCTAAATGTCAATTCCAGGTCTCTATCCTCTTACAGGAAAACTCGTCTTCTCATTCAGCCATCTCGTCTTCGAACATGAAAGACGGCACGATGTGCAAGCTCATAGACCCACGGACATTGAGCATAAGAGACGATCCTTTCGCGAGGCCGGAATATAGCAAACCTCCCAACGGAGTTTTGCTATCTTTTCGGGAATTACATGATAATTTAGGCAGCGCAAATGGTCTACGAACTTAGAGAGCAAGTGGTATCGCAGAGGTTCGAGGACCTTAGACAGAAATGGTCCAAGTGACAAGGGCGGCACCCAGCTGCCACCAACCTCAACAGTCAGTTCGATCGCGGGTCATCATCTGAACGGTCGTCTGACATCACCCGGACCACCTCACCTCAGTACATTGTCGATCCATTATTGCTCTCTCTAAACAACCTCGTTGTCTTGTAACTAATTACTTTCATAAGGTTGCATTCATACAACTCAGATGAATTCAATAGATTTGTGAGCGGAACATAGTACTTCCGTGGCGGAGCAAACTCTTTTTGGCTATGCTCGACCCATCACCGCGGTTTAGGGATTCTGCCCATATCTAATCACTAGCGACCCCACTGCTAACACTATATACTCACCCACTGGATCCCGCCGTCGGTGTTCTACTTGGGGGCGAACATAGCATTCCCAAATGGGCTCCGCCGCTTAGTCATGCTTAGCTCATTAAATATTTGCTTCAAACGTAAATAATTGCGAAATGATTCTTCGAGATTGTCAGCAGTTAAAATGACGTTATCAACGTATAAGTTATTCTTTATTTCCTCTACTAATGGGGAGTTTTCTTTGTACGTGGCAAGATGGTAATGAATTGTTGCGGCTAATAGAAAGGGTGATGAAATCAAACCAAAGGTTACTCTAGTAAAGCGAAGAATCTTAACGTTACTTGGGATGGGTGGTAACCTATGATTTCGAAGCCATAAACAACGTGTAGAATCACGGTCATCTTCATGGAGACGGATCTGCAAAAATGCTTTCTCAACATCCGCAGTGAAGGCTACTCTTCCAAATCTGAAACGAAGGAGGAGTCCGAATAGCTCCGGGAGAATAACGGGTCCACGATGCAATGCGTCGTTTAATGATGGTTGACCCTTGTAATGGGCAGATGCATCGTAAACTATTCTGAGCTTAGTGGTTGGCTTGTTAGGTGTTTGAACTGCTTGATGTGGTATGTAATGGACACGAGAATTGGGTGGAGTGTGTTTATCATAAACCTCTTCTAAAATATTTGATCTGATTTGTTCATTAAATATATCATTATAGCTGTCTAGCTGACTTTCGTTGTTTCTTAAGGATTTCCAAACGCTTGCTAGTCTATTGAATGCAATAATTTTGTTATCTGGTAATGAGGTACATGATTCTTTCCAAGGTAGTCGAACATAATATCCATCACTTCTTTTCTGGATAGTTTTATTGAAGTTATTCCAAATTTCTTGTTCGATTTGTTTCTTTTCTTCGTTTTCAGAATTTCCGAATTCTTGTGTTCCGGCATATTCTAAGGTGCGAAATCTTTCCCATTTGATTTTTTCTTTATCATTTTCTATGAAGGCCGTATTTACTTGAGCTTGTAGAGTCCAACTTTGCTCCCATAGTGCAATGTCGTCATACGTGTCATTATTGTCTGACATTTGTTGTTCTATTTCTGACTGCTGCAGCCCTAGTAGTAGGTTGCGGTCTTTATGGAATGACTGCGACGTCTCCTGGGGTTTACCGGTCGGTAAGTATCCAAGAGTTGTTGGAAGTAAATAAAGACCTGATGGCAATTGGATAAGAGGGTTATCTGTTTTCATTAAAGTCCAGAGTTGATCACATCCGAGAAGGATGGAAGGTTGAATGGGTTGTTGATCTTGATTGATTTCAATTTGGATGTTATTTTCGCTTATGAACTCTAAATCTTCAAGAGTCATATTTGGCAATTGGATTGGCTTTGAAATATTGCTGTGGGTGTACAAATTTAGGGAAATTCTATTACCATTCTTGTCCCACGCGTCTATAGAGATCTTTTTTGACCAATGTTCTTGTACCGTCTGGGCGCCGAACGTGTTTAGGCGTAACTTAACTTGTCCATTTACTTGTGGATCTAATTCTTGCGCAAGTTTCTGGTCGATGAAAGAAAGTTCGGCGCCGGAATCGAATAAGACATGTATCTTTTGTAAGCGCTTTGACTGTGGATTTAGTACGGTGAGTTGTCCTGTGGGCAGGAATGCTGGACGCCCCATGGTCTTTGGTGGTGTGATGTCTTCAGTTAGCGTTCGATAACCGATTACGTTTACGTTGGTCGAGTTAGTGGGGCCTTTTTGTTGATGTCCGCCATCCTTTTTGGGCTTTATGCTAGTTTTGGGGTTTTGATTAGGAGCGGTAGAAAGGCAGCACGAGGTGTGATGGGGTTTCTGGCAGTTGCGACAGAATGTCCCTCTGCACTGCGCTGTGGTATGTGTTGCAGATGCGCATATGTGACATCGCTTGCTATCTTTAAGGTACTGATATCTATCCTGCGGCGTTTTGTAACGATCGCATTGGAAAGGATAATGGTTGCCTCTACAATACATGCAACTGTACCTGGGAAACTGTGGTCTCCCCTGCTGGCTGGTGCTTTGTCTATAAGTTGTAAGTGAAGGGCGTGAATCGGGTTTACTGGCGGTTACATACCGCGTTATGAATTCCTCATTGGAGATTGTCTCCTCTAAGGATTGCAGAAGCGACTGCATGTTAAACGATGAACCAGCTGATTGTTTTACTAGCCAGTACTTTCCTTTGCGTTTCGGGTGGAAATTTGGTCAAAACTTTGGTATACATATACTGACTGCTGGTATGCTCACCCTTTTGAGCTAACTGGGACAGTATGGCCTGTACGTTTTCGAATAATATTCTTTGGTCATTTATAGCGTTTGAACGAAGCGAAATTCTTTCTAACTTTTGAAGCAGTTGGGCAATAAGCGCTTCTGGGTTTGCGTATTTGGAGGTGAGAGCATGGATGGCCTTTTGATAGTTATCACTGGTGATTTGGAACTTTTTAATGGCCAGAAGGGGTTCCCCCTTCAAAGAGTTAATCAAATAGTTGAACTTTTGAAGGTCTGAGACATTTTGTGAATGTACGTTTGAATCGTAGAGTTCCCAAAAATTGTCCCATTCCCATATGTCACCATTAAACGTGGGGATAGCTATCGCTGCAAAAATACTAGTAAAACAGCATCAATTAGCAACAGTTAAAACTGTCATGTTACCCCGTATGGCACATTTAAACATTAAGTCTGACACGGAGGGATTACTCCGTTGTTATGGTCGATTAGGGCAAAGCGACTTAATGGAAGATACTAAAAACCCTTTACTAATAGTCCAGAACTCATGGTTAGCTCAATCAATAATCAGAGACTGCCACAGTAAAGGCCACTCTGGTACAGCTCATACTATGTCAATGGTCCGCGAAAAATTTTGGATCCCCAAGCTACGATCACAAGTAACACGAATCCTCCGACGTTGTATTCAGTGCCAGCGGTACAATAACCTTCCATACAAATATCCGCAACAAGATGACCTTCCACATCAAAGGGTTCGAAGATCACGTCCTTTTGAGCATGTCGGTCTGGATTACTTTGGCCCATTAACAGTGAGCCAGTCAGACTTGACGGAGATTAAATGTTACGGGATCATTGTAACTTGTATGACTACCAGACTTATACACCTGGATATCGTTTCTGATTTGACAACGACCGCCTTTCTTATGTGTCTCCGCCGCTTTTTTGCGAGGCGGGGAATTCCCTCTTCCATTACTAGCGACAATGCCCCAACTTTCCTATTAGCTGAAACCATTCTCAACGAATGCCTTCAAGCCATTCACAATGATTCACAAGTACAACGTATGGTCGCTGATCACGAGATACACTGGAATTACATCACACCACATGCTCCATGGCAAGGGGGCTTTTACGAAAGACTCATTAAATCTGTAAAGCACTCTCTTTACAAGACTTTAGGATCATCAAAAATTTCAATGGAGCACATCATAACCGTGGTCATCGAAATCGAATCGCTACTGAATACAAGACCACTGGTATATGTTGACTCAGACTCCCCAACAGAAAAAATACTTAGACCAATAGATTTTATTCAATGCGACTTTGAAATACCCTACCCATGGGATAGACTAAATGAAGAAGATTATGACCCTTCATACTATCCCGCTGAGGCGCAATCCCTCTTAAATACAAAGCAACAGGTCATAAAAGCTCTAAGTTCTTCTTGCAAACTTACGGAAAAATTCTGGAACTTATGGAGACAGCAGTATCTTACATCACTACGGGAGAAACACCAAGACCCATTATCTAAGAAAAGGGGCTCAAAACATACTCCCAAAGAGGACGATGTCGTACTCATTGACGACCCCCTTCAACCAAGACATTTCTGGAAAGTAGGCAGAATAAAGGAGCTTATTTACAATAATGAAGGAATTTGTCGGGAAGCAGTCATTTTCCTGCCATCACGACGTCTTATCCGAAGGCCACTAAATCTTCTGATACCTTTAGAAATAGACGACATACAATCCCAAGAAATACCCCTTGATAAACCTACGCCAACAAATGAAGCGAGCGCTTCACAAAGTGATCAAAACGTAAAAGTATCAGGTAACATCCCATTCACACAAAAATCAACAGGGACCGAATCACAGTTCAGACAATATAACTTCCGTCCAAGGAAACCTATCAACTACAAAGTCTAACTGCATTTTCTTAATTAAACCAAAAACAAATAAATAATAAAACAACCTCAACTTGGCTATTCGTAGTTAATCTCCCGAACGGTCGTGGCATAAATAGGACCGGCTCACTTGGGACCTAATCCCATTAGCTCCCAGACAATTTACCACTTCAAATGATATTATTTTTCGCTTTTTTTTCATCTTTTCTCACAACTCCCTGTAGATCGTTAGTTACACGCCTCACCTAAATGTCAATTCCAGGTCTCTATCCTCTTACAGGAAAACTCGTCTTCTCATTCAGCCATCTCGTCTTCGAACATGAAAGACGGCACGATGTGCAAGCTCATAGACCCACGGACATTGAGCATAAGAGACGATAATTTCGCGAGGCCGGAATATAGCAAACCTCCCAAAGGAGTTTTGCTATCTTTTCGGGAATTACATGATA
>JAHQIW010002263.1:0-52769 GCA_019055375.1 Parelaphostrongylus tenuis | reverse complement strand
ATGAGCGCGGGATCGAACCATTGACCGCTACGGTGTGCCGACGCAGGCTCCTCTAACCACTGCGCCACATGCGCTCCTATATACACAATATGTATAATATATATAATATACGTACACATGTAGATATGGTAACACGCTATGCAACAATGTGGTGGCATATATACATATATATATAGTGTGCACATATACGTAATATGTACCACACTCATTAGCATTCAATATACATACGCAAGTATCATGTAATAGTACAGTATGTGTGCATCAATATATACACATGTATTTTGCACATTATAGCACGAGGTATAACATGCACACAGGTTACATGCGCACATATACGTGGGCGTGTATGCCTACATGACCGTTATCACACCTGTTGCTGCCGTTCGACGACTGACTCCGAGCGGGTACCAGCAACTTGCATTGTTCCCTATCGCATGCAAGTGTGAGCCCCACAGCGGGTCCTCCTCGCTCTAGGGATTCGTTGATGCTGATCACATGGTTTCTTCTATCGCTTTCGGGGGGTGAAGAAATCGGACGCATCGGGGGTCAGTGATTCTTCCCTGTGGAGCGCTTAAAACATCCCAAGGAATCCAGTCGTTAACGGCTTTTGTCCCATACGTTGTCGTTGAGGCGCATGAACGTGTCGGCGGACTCCACGCGTATTCTTGATAGCCTGGCGTGTTTATGTGTCATCTATATATTATATACGTGTTTAGCCGCTTGTCATGTCCGTAATTTACCTATGTCTATATGTCTACTATGTAATACTGTGTCACTAGTTATGTGTTACATTATAAGTTATATGTATCGGTATGATATATATATAATATAAATAATATATATATATATAACTTAAGCCGTCCCACTCACATTCCTATGCGAATCCCCGCGCTCAACCAATTCGCCTCCTTGGCATCCGTCCTCGCACAAAACTTCTTGCAAACATATTAGGTTTTTGGTTACGGCTGCGTTTGGGGTGATTTCTTTTTTTTATTGAAATAAATGTCATAGAAAAGGGGTGCCGTGCCGTGTGCCGAATAGGTGTGATTGCGTCGTACCGCGGTGCGCCGAAACCCTCATCGTGTCAGTCCAACAACAAGCAGCCTTGAGGAACGCCAGAACCCGGCTATCTATGAGGATTTGTATAAGGAACTCGCCTCAAGGTGGTTTTGCTACGAACGTTTAGGAAGAAGAACGATGAACGAATTGATTGTGCTAGAAGTAGGGGGTCCGTACCGTGAAAATGCAGTGTGTAAAAGAGGGATCAATAAAGTAAAAGTGTAAAGGCGGACGAATGCTCGGTTGAGACCCCCAATTTTTGTTTTTTTTTTATTTTTTTTCCCCTGTAGTCTTCGGACGGTTGCGTCGAGCTAATGGCTTGCCCAGTGCTTTCCATAGGTCCTCAAATATAAGCAAACTATTGTGGAAGGGAATCGAGCCACCGTGCGTCACTTGTCGACGCTCACGTCCTGAATATATTACGTTATCCAACACTCTGCTACCCCAATATAAACGTTTTTATATACATGGATCATACTACATGGTATTTGTGTATGGCACTGTATATACATGTATATGTAGATATACATGAGGATAACGTGGAAGCATTCAAATAATATATATAGAGTATATAATGTATACTGTGCGTATGTACATATGTACGTATATGTGTATATATGTCCGCATATTAATATCTATACAATCTATGTATAAATATGTAAGTGTGCGTTAGTTAGGGTAATTACGCCTGTTTACTTTACTGTGTTCACCTTTTCATGCAAAATATATACCTTGCTGAGCTTTGAACACGAAAGCTGGCGGCTACTCATGGGTAGCTCGCCAGCCTCACCTGGAAGGACAGGGAAAAAGTTATGTATGGAGGTGACTACTAACCTCCTCCTACATACTTCTCCAATCACTTGATTCAAGCATTTTGATAAATTGAACTTGTACAATTGAAGGTACGTGAAACCGGCGCTGCAGATGCAAGTGTTCTATTCCCTGTATCTATCTGCTTCTCTGGTAGGCTCGCGATCGCCCTTGATTTCGTTTACTCACTCTGTCCACCACTTGAGGACGCGGCACGTTCTGCGCAGTTAACTGAACAGAGATCTTTCGATGAGGGAGGTTTGTCGCTTAGCGAGAGGAAATGCCAGCGTTTGAGTAGGATAACATGGAGTTGAAAACGTCGATTGACATTACACCATCCTTGCTTCGCTGGCGACATCGTTCTTATAATGACCAGCATCAGCCAAGCCTAGTGAATGTTGATCGATTTCCGCAACGCTTGGAAAGATTGGTCTCCAACTATTTTTCAACGACAACGATGTTCATGAGAGATCGGAGTGCTTTCAGATACCCCATTTGAATCGAACGGTACGTGGCATCTTCGAATCTTCGAACTGTTCCAGTTACGTTTATCTTGACTGAGAAGTCAATATGTTAGCCCTAAAGGGAGCAGAGGAAGTGAGCGGCTTGGGGAGCATTTGAGAACGTCGTGGGTGTAGTGAAAAGAACGACACATGATCGATGTGTAAGCAGGATAAATAATCTTCTAGCGTTATCGAATGCACAGTCGAATGGTTGATGCAAAAGGCATCCCGTGTTTCGCCATTGAGAAAAGGTATCTGAAGTTTTCACTTAGGTCAGCAGTCGGGAATCATGACTACTGTCACATACGTCGAGGCCATAAGGATAGGGTGCCTGCTCGAGTCTTTCTACGACCAGCGGGACGACAGGTGATATATAAACAAAATTCAACATTTCGTGTTTTCACTGTGAAGATTCGGAGCATCATATCTTTGTTCCGGCCTCTACATGACGCGTTTCTAGAGCAATCGAGGGACGATAGCAATTGCCGGCTGAATTTCCTAGATGCTGTCAAAAGCTCCGCAGAAAAACCACTGACCGTTGGTCCGATTTTTCCACGTAAAGCCCGGAATAAAGATATGATGCTCCGAATCTTTGCATTGAGGACATGAGCTTTTTCGGCATACGATGGAAAAAGTGGAAGTTTCAGTCTTTCTACGACCGGCGGGACGACAGGTGATATTTTCAGGAGTGTGCTAGCATACGTCCCGGTAACGGTGAAACGTGATTAGAACTCCGCTTGAGGTTGAGAGTTTTTCATTTTACAAACAACATTCAGCAATAACAATAGTGATTTCAATCGGAAACCCATGCATTACCTTGCAAGAAGGACACGGAGCTCTTGATGCGATGTGAGCTCGTAGACGCAGAGATATTTTTGCTACTCTTCTTTGACTGAGCTCTTTAAGGCGCACTCCTTTGGGGAGTAATAAAATCTCGCCACAGTTCTACTTTCAGTGGTATGGTGCACTGAGGAGGCCTTACCACGGACAACCAACCCCCAGTAGAAAACCTGCGTTTTTCAGGCTATCGAATGTCAATGAGCAGTCCATTGAAAAAGTCGTGTGCGGCAAATTTGACCGCTAAGCAGCACGGTCTTGAAATTCCTACCGATGGCCTAGAACATGCACTCGTGCTGGTATCGAAATCTGTATTCACGATTGGAAAAGAATACTCGGTACAAGCATAGCACTATTTAGCACCCTACCGTCTGCTGGTGCCTCATGGACAAACTCTTTGTAGTGGTATTGCACTGCCAAATTAGTTGACCAACATTGGGGATCCTTTCAATATTACTTGAGCCAACTTGTCATGTGGTCTGGTAAGGGCTCTTATACAGCCCGATACACGTGTTTCACCTTTACCACATGACAAGTTGGCTCAAATAATAAGGAAAGGATCTATTGAGATTTGAGTGTGGTTTCATTAATGCACTCGAAATAAGGGTATGATATGATAAAAATACTAGCAAAAGAGCAATCGAGTGCGCAAACACTATGTGTTAGGTAAAATTTCACTTGACATAGAGTGTAAAACGTTCGTCTCTGAAGACTCTCTGTAAGGGAGTCGAGCTTCCGAGAGAACTGACCACAAAATATCGAAAGACGACGGGTTCTGCCCGACTGAAGTCTGTAAGGACGAAACACGTGTATCGGGCTGTACAAGAGCCCTTACCAGACCACATGACAAGTTGGCTCAAATAATAATGAATGGATCTATTGAAATTTGAGCGTGGTCTTAATAAAGCACTCGAAATAAGGGTACAACATTGGAGACTTTGTCACCGCTAGTCACTCCGATTAAGTCTACAATAGCCCCAGCGGTCGCTGTAGTTTGGGTTTTCACCTTGGTCATCATCATGTCGGCATTATGGTTCTGTCACTGTTGTATCTTGTAGATAATTATTGCACATGTCTGAGGTATGGCACAAGTTTGCAGCGAAAAAACCCAGGTTGGAGTGTGCATCGGAGAGTCAAACATTCTGCTGTAAACTTAACAGTGTATTGAGTTTTTGAATAAGAGATCTGCCCACCTGCAAACCCCCATGACATACATTCATTTTTTACGACTTACTTTCATCCGAAGTCGCGTGACACCGTTTTTTATAACTTTGAAGACCAGATATCTAGCCTCGAGTTGAGGATAAGTGCTAAACCTGTACTCCCATAGTTATCAACAAACGATGGGAGAAATGTTGGGTATTTCATATTCGTTTTTTCCTTCAAGTTTTTACCTGCCTGTCATCATGAAAACAAACCTAAAACCGCCTACCTCAGCTCTCTTATGACGTTTTGGATTGGTGTTTGCGACATGAAGTCTATTGTTTTTTTTTGCAGAAAAGTTGGAAAGTTCGTGCCGCTTTGGTTATAATATGGTTTTTGAAATGAAATTGCATGACCTCAGTGTCGTTGAAATGCACATTTTAACGGAATTTGAAAAATGACATTATTTCTGTTGCTAAAACACAACGCGGGAGTTTCATACAGAAACGAGACATATTCTAGGAATCATAACTTTCGTTCCGAGTGTTTTCTTAAGACCATAACTCACATTTCAATATGCCTGATAATTTTTTATTTGAGCCACAGCATGTCGATGGTGTATTAAAGGGCTGACTTATAGAGCCTGGTACACGTGTTTCGATCTTGCGATCTCGTCAGTCGGGCAGTTACCCTTTCTTGTCTTTTGCTAATCTCTGTGGGAGCTCCAGTCCCCACACTAAGAGTTAGCGACGACGAACGTTTTACACTCTATGTCCAGTGAAAAACTCACCAAACAGAGAGTGTTGTACACCCGAATGCTCGTGGAGCTCCCACAGAGATTAGCAAAAGACGAGAAAGGGTAAATGCCCGACTGGCGAGATCGCAAGATCGAAACACGTGTATCGAGCTCTATAAGTCAGCCCTCATTGACAGACCACTGACATGCTTGGCTCAAATATGATTGCAAGGCATATTCTAGGAATCGTTGGGACTTGAGCATCCGAATAGTCACTAGAAGTATAAGGAAAAGTTCTCTCCAGCAAGTCAGACCTCCAAAAACTTTTGCTTCTTGATTACACCCCGTCGTCTAAAAATTGTCATTACTTCTTACATGCAGCATCCATAGCATAGAGAAAACTCAACCCTATTGGTGTCTCTTTGATGATGTTCACAATTGAATTGAAGAGCACAGCACTGTTTCGCTGTAATGATGAATTCATGTGGTTGAACATTTGTATTTGCCATGTGGTTTCATCGCTTTCTATTTTTCTATGTGCAGGTTTGAGTTAACCCTTTCGGGACCGTGGACATACCCCTTCTGCATCTCTAACCCCCAGCGTGTGAACGTATAGGGCGTACTATTGTATCATTTCAGTTGTATTATTGCTGTTATTCTCAATATATTGCACATAACATAACCTAGGCTAACATCAATAATACAGTTGAAATAGTACAATAATACATTCATGCGTCATCACGCTGAGGGTTAGATATGCATAAGAAGTGAAGCAGACCGTCCAGCGTTGCCAGGCTGGTGCTTAGAGATGCAGAAGAGTAGGGCCCACGGTCCCGAAAGGGTTAGACGCAAGTTCGAATCTCGCCTGATATCGAATGTTTTGCATGTCACTCATCATTCTCAGATGTGTTGATTCGTGCTCGATTCGAAAATGTCCGGAAGTTTTTTCTCGGCTTTGTGTCGATTTTATCTCTCTAGCTCTATTTTCAGATAGCGTCCAGCGACTCTCATGGAGGACGAAATTAAGTGTGGAACCTACGAAACAAAAGTGAGTGTTCTATGGACTGTTAGCTAACGGCGTTGATGTCTTTGCTTCTGCAAAAATATGGAGCTAGCAAAGACTGATTGCAACCAACCAGAGAATCTTCAACTCAGCTCATTTTCAATTCGTTATCGGTTTTGTTCGATAAATGACAATTTTACAGCCACCTCCTAACGAAATCAAGTTGACCGCGCCATTCGAACCCGGACAGACGCTTACCATGAAGGAAGAGAATGGCGAGGAGTTTCTCAACGGGGACGGAGAGACTGGTAAAGGTTCGCTTTCGTGAAGGAAGAGATTACCGAGATTTCTCGTACCGTCAAACAAGAGCCTGGCGAGGATTCGCTTACCGTTAAGGAGGAGCGTGATGACGATTCGCCAATCGTTGAGGAGCAGTTTCCTGAGGGTTCGGTTTGGTGAGTTATTCAGACGCTGCCATCTTTGTTAGAATGTTTAAAGCCTCACCGAGGTTGTTATGTCAGAGCTATACGTACGTATCGGCGATGTCGACTGCTTCATCAGTAGCCCAAGCCCCGCACCGAACCCTGTTTTATAGGAGGAGATGGGGAGACGTCTATGGTGATAAAAAGTTGTAAAGGGATAAAGCTCGGCGTTGATCAATCCCTGAGGGATGCGCCATGCATTCGTCTTCAATTTTTAACTTCGTTTGAGGTGATTGAATGCATAGCTGGCTTTCCAATGACTCGCGGTGGCCTCCCGCTGTTCCAAGTCAGTGCTGCTTATTCTCCCAGACAAGTTTGCGACCAATGCGGTACCAGTTTGACGATTCCGGAGGCATGGATGGCTTGGTGAGGCATGAGCGCTAGATCGAACCATCGATCTTGTGTGCAACACAGGGCATCTCTAACCACTGCGCTACATGTTCTCTGTTTATACTGATAGCACGTGATAATGTGCTATCACTTTTTTAGTCTATGGATTACGGCTGGTCGTGAATATGTAGCAGTTCATCTCATGGACTGTTTACAAACCTCGTTGTAAATATTCAATATAGAATAGGGTCTCCCGTTCTACATATCACCATAAACAATGTCTTCCCATCCCTGTTATAAAGTAGAGTTCGGTGCGGGGCGTCTGCCACTCATGAAGTGGGCGACACCGCCGAAACTTGTACTCGTGGCTCCGACGTAACAACCTCGGCAGGGTTTCAAACATTCTTACAGACTATTTGAATGTTTATAGCGGGGTTTGAAAACAGTCGACGAGATAGGTTGCTATCCTCTTTGACTATAATCTAGGCTAACACACAATTATCACTTCATATTGATGAAGAAATTGAAGAAGAATCGCAGGGTTACATTTCCAAGGTGTTTCAGATAAAATCAGATATCGAATCGGCCCTTGAAGTACTTCATTGATGGCGTATCATATTTGATGCAGAGTAGTTGACATCAGGAAATAAAAATAAGAAGATAATATTCGAGAAATCGCGGAATTCTGGGGTACTGTTCTTTCCATTTAGTAATTTGGATTCGTATCTGAATTCTGCCTCATCGTTCAATATTTTCGAAGTTCCGATTTGTTCATAAGAATCCTGAGGAGTTTTTAGATTTAGGAAATGAAAGCTCTATATCATTAGAACTTTTGAGCAGAACCATCGTCGCACTTTCGATTTCTATTTAGATCATTTGATTCTTCCCATTATTCTCCCCTTTTTGTGGAGCTTGCAGAAACTCGTCAGAAAAGATCGCTGCAATTAGATATTTTCTCGCGTATTGCAGTGGCAAGAAATTTTCCGGAATTTTCCGTTTTTATTTTTTATCTTCTATGAGCGCATGTGGCCATAGCAGTTAGAGGTTCTCTGCGTCGCACACGAGGTCAATGGTTCGATCTCGCCCTCATGGGTCACCAAGCCATCCGACTTGTCTGGGAGGATGAGCGGCACTGATTCGAGACAGCGGGAGGCCATCGCGAGTCATTGTAAAGACCAGATATGTATTCAATCGTTCTAAACGAATTTGAAAATTGAGAACGAATGCATGGCGCATCCTTCAGGGATTGATCAGCGCCGAGAACCTAATCCTTTTATCCTTATCTTCCACGTATATAAGTTTTGGTTTTTACCATCATTTAGAGCAGCTTCTTGCAGTTATTTTGATATATAAACCCAATTGCGATTATTGGTGGTACATGAGTATCTTTTGAGTTTAAGTGCTGCCGAGACTTTCGGCCGGATTAACGAGGCCTGGGATGGGGGGTAACGGAATCATAGAATAACCGGGAAAGTGAGAAGTGATCGAAGTTGAAGTGGGATTACACTAATTATCTGTTGGTTTTATTTGCTAGAAAGACGGTGCGCTCAAGAACGAAGAAGTCTGGAAAATCCTGCCAGTTCAATAACTTTCCCAGTCCTCTTTAGTCTCTTTTTTACTGCTAATCTCAACTAGACTGCAAATTGTGAAATTGTCATGGGCTGGCCACAAAGAGTTGACAGGGCTTACGAAAATTTCGAGCATATAAAATTGATTTTGCAACTAGTCTCTCGAAATACGGAAGGAGTATAGCTGATTCTTTTTTATCTGTACGAAGACATAAATCAATCTTCTTGTTTCTTTAGTTATGCCATGGATTTACTCAACAATGCCTCGTCCTCAGCCGATATCCCTGAAAATGGGCTCCTCTTTGACAATATGCCCAGTGACGAGGAAAAAGTGAGTTCTCACACTCTTAGTGTGATTTTGTACTTTTCAATCAGCAATCTCATTTCGGACTATGGGAGACAAGGCATTTTTTCTGAAACTTTCAATAATCATTCGCTATACCCAAGAAAGGTGAGTGCTGTGCAAAACTTTGACGTCAGTCAGGATTCGAACCCGCATTTCGCCCTTTCCGTGACTAACTGTTGACTGTTGGTTGCTGACAGATTGATGCGTTGTGACGTAGAAAGAGTGTTGGCAAAACAGGCGACGTTGCAACTGGTTAAACACGCGCCTCCCGGAAAGCGTAAAGTACGGGTTCGAGTTTCGCTTGACATCAAGGTTTTGCGCACCACTCAACATCATTGGGTACATATTTAAAATCGTCCCACTGGACAGCGGTTAAATGAAAAGCATTCTGTTCATTTATTCGATAGCTCAAATCTCAGTCATTCCAGTGCTGTGCTTTTTTCCTGGAAAGGTCTTTTCGATGATCTCTAACGGGGGATTTAAATCAAGCTCCACGCTTCGCGCGCATTATTTCGCGAATTTCGGTTAATTGTTTGAGAATTTTTTCCCAGTTCTGTGGAATTCCGGTACGTTTCTGTCATTGGAAAAAGTTATGTTTAGAAAAATTTTTTTGCTGGGCGAAAACTCCGCGGTTTTTGTATTGAAATTGTAGGAGAGACTTTTTTCTATTGTTTTGTTGACTTGAGCTTTTCATTTCTTTCAGTATTTCCAAATAAACCCACTATTATGCCCATGCACGGGATTTATGTTATGTAGAGGATATCTTGGGGGTATCAGAGTCATTGTTTTCTCTAAAGTTTCATCAGCGTTGATAAAACGCGACGTCGATACACAGTTACTCAAATACCCTATTCGACAAAGCATGCTGCTACGTATGTGAAACTCAATCTTATTTGCTTTGCCAAAGTACAGTAATGAGGTTTTTCCAGGAAGCAAGTACAGTGTTGTAATCGCCTAGATTTACGCTTTCGAATAATTTCAATCAGTCTAAGGGAATAGCTGTGTCCCGTAAAAATACCGTTTGTGAAATACATTTTCATTTCCGCTGCTGGAGCTTTGCTACAAAGAAATCTTATCAAAAATAAGTGCAGTTTTGAAATTGAAATTGCCAATTCCCACTAAGCGCTCAGTGAAAGCTCTGTCCAACGGAGAATAGGCGCGATGACGCTCGAAACGTGGGGTACACAATCTTAATCTTGATTGCTGCAGCGTTGTAACAAAGCCTTTCAAAAAAAAAAAACAAATACATTTCTGAGTCCCTTATTTTAGATTTCGAATGTTTATCAAAAATCTGGCGAAAAGTCTTTGTCCAACAAAAAGGTCCCATAAGAAAACCCTTTCCTACAACAGAAAAGTGCCCACCCCTCCAAATACACAGGTTTTTTTTCCTGCCAGACAAATCGGGTTTTAATCTTTGACGAGAGCAGAACGAAAGACTTAGCCATGGCAGTCGCGCAACACCTAAGCTCTGTTACATTTCGCCCAAAGATGAAGTAGAAAGCTCGCGGCGTTGAACAATCTTTTGAGGGATGCGCTATGCACTTGTCTTCAATCTTTAGATTGTTTTGAGGTGACTGAACGCATATCTGCCTTTACAATAATGTCTCGCGAAGGCGTACCTCAATGTATCAAGTCAGTACTGCTTTTCTCCCACACAAGTCTGCTACTATTAGGTTGGAGAGAAAGATCTGGGCACCTGTAAAAAATTGGAAATTTATGTACAAGAATTTCAAACAAAAACAAAAATAACTAGTCTTCAAAATAAAGGCCATTAAGGCCATCCTTTTCTACGACTTTTTACCATCAGGTTTCGAATTTCGACGAAGTGCCATTCCTTCGACTTCGAATCAAGGATGTTTCGACATGCTTTTTCAACTTCATCGAACTCTTCAAGTTGGCGATCCTTCAGAAAGTGTTGCATTGATCGGTTTTAGTAGGGTCCAGCAGCAGATCTGCTTGTTTTGCCTTCCCTTCAACCTCCTTGATTTCGCCGTGCAGCTCACCGTGAAAGATTCCTTCTCCAAGAATGACGCAATGAAACACGAGCTTCGATTGTATCGTTGGACATGGCGATGGTTTGTTGCAAAGTGAAAATAAAGGAGGAGTAATATCTAAGTTTTCAGTGGGAAGATCCCACATGAGAAACCCTAATATTCCCATGATATACCCAGTAATGTGGAGTGCCGTGCAGAACATTTGTGTCAGCCGTGATTCGAACCCAGATCTCACTCTTTCCGGGAGCGGATGCTAACCGTTGCACCACCGACACATTATTGAGTATATTACAGCATCATACCACCGCAACAAGCGGTCAAATAAATGAATTCAGATTGCCATGACATGTGTGAGAGTTATCTCATGCTTGTCAAAGTGCTCCAGAACTTTATCCACAATCGCAGTAATTCACTGACTCCAGTTAGATAGGACACTTGGAGGGCCTCGAACGCGGAATCGGACCAACAACCATTGACTGATTAATCATGTTTGGCGCAGAGCATTTCCAGCCACTGCGCCAGACGTGCTCTTGCTCGCTAGAGATAGGGTCATGGTATTGAAATTAATAAGGTTACTTCATTGTTGCTCATAGTTTATATGTAAACGCGAACCTAAGCTCATACTTTAACGCTTTTGTTGTAAATTTACGTTGTGCATTCAAGTCTAACATCGACATTCAAATCCGTGCTAGTTTCCTTGTGCGGCAGCATGGATCCACAGCTGTTCAGTCATAGCGGCGTCTTCAATTTGATTTTCTAGCGTTGGATGCTTGGAACGCATGCAGTTAGCGCGGCTATACTGTACCATTTTGATTACATGCATTTTGTCGGAAGACCTCTCCATACCGTTATGACCTTTAGTCAAAATGGCTGCTGCTCAGTACGCAGTCACCGTCGATAACCCCGCTGCGAAAGGATATTACAAATGCTCACAAGCGACGAAGTCTTGATATAAAAGTTCGCCTGCTGTGGGTACAGAAACAGGGCCGAGGGTGGCGGATGAAATGGATCACATGAATGCCTCATTTGTCAAAGGCGATACTGAAGTGGAAGTGTGATAACATGAAGAGGAAGTCAATGATAAACTTATGAATGGAGATTGAATGATTAGAAATCCTGTGTCAAAGCTGGATTTTGTTTTGACAAGCAGTTCTGGGTTTGACAGTGAAGCAGAAAGAGAGCGGAGTGGTCTACCAATTCCCACCTTTCTCAATAATTTTCTGAGTAAGAATGACCATGACCACCAATGTTGATTGTTATGAGCGGACGGAAAAGATTATTCGTTTTAGGTTCTCAAAATACTTCACGATGCCGATGTGAATCCGGAAAAGACAAATGAAAAGGCACCTTTGGGAGTGAGTCTGATTCATATTTCATACAATAACTATACACTCCACTCATACCGATGGTAAGTAAGAATGTGCGATAGCCTGCGTCGTCTGGCCAACTAGTGTGTTCCCTGTTTCTGATTCATACGTTTCCATATTGTACTTTCAGGTATCGGTTTGTAAGGAATGTGACATGATGTTTCCGTCTGAACATCGACTTCGCAAACACATTTCTGTCCATCATTTGTGAGAAGTCTTGTTCATCAAAAATTTTGACGCTTTCCATAGTGAAAGTTGTTTTAGAAACGAACGCAACTTCACATGTTGGTGTGGTCAGAAGTTTGGCAGTCGAAGTGGTGAGTATTTAGTGGTGGGCTCACTAGGGTTTAGCATCTCGTTACTACTAAAGCTTACAAGTTTGTTATGTGAAGCCAAGAGTATTTGATTTTGCTAAAGACCAATCGATACATCGCTCTATTCATACCCATGCATCAACTGGGTAGACGATGTTTCAGGCAGAAGAAAATAAAATTGGCATCTATCACATTTTTGTCCACCTTTTTGCGAAAGTAAAAGATCTTGATACCTAAATAATCGTGCATTTTTTAGGGATGAACAGACATAAGCAAGTGGTCCATCGGAACCACGTCCTCATGTGTCCGTACGAAGGTTGTGACCATCCTGGATACAAATGCAGTAAGGTTAGTAATTTTTAGTGGTAATGTTATAAGAGCATCCTATACTTATGTAGTCCTTTTTTAACTTTTCAAAGACTACCGTTGATAGGAAGGCGGCGTAGCGCCGTCGCTTGCGCAGCAGACACATGAAGACAGCCTCTGCATGTCTGTGCATGCATGTCTGGCTGTCTGCCTGCTTTCCCATGAGATGTGACGCCGCCATTACAGTAACTGAGTGTGATTTGACGACGTGCGGCTTGTTACGACACGTGTCATATGGTCCTTAGAGGGTCAAAGTCTTCCTTATGTTATTAACCTGTTCTATTTGGTTTCATTCATGAAATCAGTAGTTGAGAGGAGAACTGTACTATTCACTCCAAAGAAATATCAGTCAGCTAAAATACATGCGAAATATTAGAATTACGGGAAAAAAGATTAGAGAATGGTGCTGAAAGAAATCCACTGTGATGCATTTCTGTCAGAATGTATCCAAAGTAATCTATAATTATACTGCTTAAGTGAATATCCTTTATCTGCTTGTGGTGGCATATGGTATTGCAGTGGAATGAGTCGCGCTGCTTCCAATCGATCCCTGTTCGTTCTGTTCCTTTGAAAGCACCTGTATCATCCGCTTCCACTTCAGTCACTTGCTAACAGCACAGGAATTCGTATCGTATATAACTGCCGAGAATACAACAACGACTTGTCCTTCGAATTGTTACAGCCAAAAGATATAGTCTCACCTTTCAGTGGTATATTCCGTTATCGAAACGCATTTTCGCGACCCTTTCAGGAGATGACCGCTTTTTATAAACTTATAGTAATCATTCGATAGCTTGAATCTCAGCGAATTCAATATTGCAATGTCTTTTTTGAAGTCTCCTTCGAGCCTGTAGCAGCGGAAATAAAATTGAGTTTCACTCTTGCATTGCTTTGTCCTCACCGCTAAGATTTGCAGATAGCTTTTCATCAGATTGCAAATACTCATTCGATAGCAGGATAGTAGCAGGAATGATGCGCTGTAAGAATGAAAGGAAGATTGCGCTTTACATCCGAAGTCGGGACAGCTTGGCCGGTTGCGCAGAACGATTCACAAGTTGTGCGTGATTTTCATCATTCAAGCTATGGTTTTTCGTTCTCAAAAAAACTCGCTAAAATGTATGATTTCAAAACTCAGTGATCTCTTCTACGTGTTTATATGCTTTTCATGCATAGGCTCAGGGACTCAGGCTGCTTGGCTAAGGGTTGTTGTGAAATTAGAATTTTTAGTCTATGAGCGACAGAGGAAACGTTCTCTTATATTTACGGAAAACTCAAAATTTTCACGAAAAGGCTTTCATATAAATAACGAAAACACGCACGATAGCGCGCGCCTAGTGTGATACTGAATTTTATTTTTGCATCTAAAGCGCAGCGAGAAGGGCTTTCAATAACTAAATAGAATGTTGAAGTTATCGAGATCCAAGCTCTCAAATAATTACTATTTGTGTATTGGAAAGGCTCTGTTTAGCTTAAATTCCTGTTCAAAAAAATGCGCAACGACAACAGAAAAGCATTCTTTTGTTGTACACTGATTGATCGACGCTGCAAAGGATTTCCTCTATCTTTCAAAAAAGCGTCAATCGCGTGAGGTTAATTGGATAGTGGAGTGGTCATTTACAATCTCAAGCTGATGAAGATGTGAAATCTTTCTTATGGTTTCTTAGCAGTGGCACGGTGTCACGAATATATATCTAGCAATGTTGAGTAGTATGCAAATCTTGACATCAGGCGGGAGCTGAATCCGAGTTCAGCCATACCGAAAGCGCGTTCTACCACTTCACCACCGTTTGCCACCACTTTTTTTGCAGCATAAATTATTGTGCCTGCCAGCAACCAACCTCTAACGAGTTGGTCCGGTAAGCGGATATCTGCACTGAAATTGATCACGTTGGCCACTATCAATATCTATAGAAGCAAGACACCATTACTACTCATGTTTCTAGGGAAACATACAAGTAAATAATTAGTTTATTCTCGTACTTTTCTCACATATTATCACTTCAACTAAGCAACAGGCATTACGCGGTCTGAAGATCATCAGAATCTCACTCCACATCTGTTTGTTAAGGCGTTAACTGCACATATTCGTTCGGTTCACACAAACGTTCGGCCGTATTTGTGTGATACCTGTGGAAAAACGTTTATTAGTGGAAGTCAGCTGAAGATACACCTTAGGACGCACTCCGATGACGTATTTCAGTGAGTGCTTTGTATCTCTAAGTTCTCTGTCAATTTAATAAGGAGTCATTTTGCTAAGTAAGGATAGTAAGCCGTATCATGTAATACACCTTTTTCGATTGTTTTTGAGGCGTTGCGCGGAACAATTCAATCTGATGACATATTTTGAGTCTTTTATGAGATTTGTTATGTCACTTGAGATAAGTGAAGGACACGTGTTTCGGCCTTTCAGCCTCATCAGTTGCACGCTGGCTTTTTGTTCCAGACAGTCTCATTGTAGGAGGTGTACCCCCCCTCCCCACATATAAAGGAATCGACGACGAACAACTTATACTGCCGAAAGATGAGAAGACCACCCGTCGTGAGAATATAGGTATTACATTGTAAGTTTTACCAGCCATGAGCAATCGAGTGCACGACGGCTGGTCTTCTCACCTTACGGCAGTGTAAGTTGTTCGTCGCTCGATTCGTTTATATGTGGGAGTAATACTCCCCTACAAGGGATTGGCTGAAACGAAAGGCACCATGCAACTGATGAGGTTGAACGGCTGAAACACGTGTCTCAAACTACCTAAGTACTATAACAGACCTCATGAAAGGCTCAAAATTTCTCATCAGATAGTGGGATGGAAAATAATACAATATTGTCTTGATTTTCCTATCTGAGTCATACGCCGCATCTGAAGCAAGTAAAAACGTAGCTGTAAGATTTATTTGATAGTTGTTAACCCAGAACAGACATATGCTCAATCGGGTAGAGTCAGTCCATGAGCCCAAGCGGGCGTAATTTTGGGAAAAAAGCAGTAAATGCTTTTCAACTCTTTTTGATTTCAGGTGCAAATGTGGCATTACGTTTCGTCGATTTATCAGGCTGAAAAAACATCAGCAGTTATGTCTTTTGATCTAAAGTGAATGAGTGTGTTGGACGAGCGAATGAACTTTTATACTCGCTGAATATGGACTCTAGTTCCGTTCGTCTAATGCAAAGGGACGTTCCCATCCAGTGTTCGCTCGCTCATGCAACCTTCCCGTTTGAAAAAGTGTAATACTCTGAAAGTCAAGGAACGAACTTACGCAGAGTTTCTGTAACATCGTGGGACATCCTAACTTCTCCTATTCTTTAGAACTTACATGGTATTCCAATAAGATACGCTGCTGATTGCCATGAGCTTGTTCTTTGAAATTCAAGAAATTCAATGAAATTTCTGAGCTATCCGGTCTCGCTAGATTTGCTACTTCGATATTCATATGATATCTCGTTATTTTTCCATCATTGGAGGTGTCATGGTAACGTCAGATTTCTATATTTTTTTTGGTTTTTAGAGAACTTACATTATGTATCATTTGCTAAAGTTACGCTTCCATATGTGTAAGAATTTCATGACAGCGCTTCAACAGTTTTATCCTGCTTATTTACTCATTCTTTCTTGTGATATTACATTTTGAGCAGTCTTTAAATATTCTGTCTAGGCCTTGATTGTCCAAAGTGGTCCTATCGTTTTTCTGTGTTTTTACAGATCATTTTGAAAAGTTTTGTGAACTGTGGTTTCAATATAGCAGTGATGCGAATTGTTGAATTATTTTCATACGGTTGCAAAGTTTAAATACTAGTCAGTGGATGTTAGTTAATTGGTTAGTGTTTGTTTTTGGAAATTAATAAGTACTCATATCGTTGCTGAGTTTTTAATAAATCGTAGAAAGGAAGAAATGTGGTTATAGATAGTCTCTCATTGAATGCGAAGAAAGATAATGGTGTTCATGGGCCTTCGATGGAACATGGGATTAGTCCAGACAGACAAATGGATTGATGTTGGAAGTGACTTGCCTTGGAGTGGGGGAGGTGTAGGCACCGTATGTATGACAAGGAAATGATCCATTTGCTGGACAGATTCTGAACAACATCCGTTCTATTGATTCAACCATATAGATCACGTAAAAAGGGTTAAGGAAGAATCTCTCGGCAGTAATCATTACGCGAGGGATGCGCTAACCAAACGTCTTCAGTTTTTAGCATCTTTTGAGGTGATTGAATGTATGTCTTGCCTTTACAGCGACCCATGGTAGCCTCCCTCTGTATAGAGTCAGTGCTACTCATCCTCCCAGACAAGTCTGGTATCGATCTACCTACCTCGGAGGGATAGCTTGTGAGCCGTGAGCCCAAGATCGAACTACGATCTTGTGTGCGGCCCACAGCTTTATCCACTGGACCACATGTGCTTCTATGTATCGCATGCATTAGAAGAAAAAACCGGTAAGAAAGCTCGAAAAAATTTGATGCCATGGCGCCTGCTAGTGTGAAATCAAGTCGTCTCAACAATAGATTGTGGTGCGGCTTCGGAGGAACGCAAAGCAAAAATGAGCAGATCTTAGTGTTGTACTTGAAAGCGTAGAGATCGTGAATGAACGTAGTTCCACACTCAAACTGGCTTACGTTTCAAAGGTCTTGCCTTCTTTGAGCCAGGCAAAGCTGAAGTTGTACGCAATGTAATCCGTCTAACATCTTCATAACCCCCAGCAGAAAAGTCAGTTTTTGAATTTCATTCGCGTGATCACCATTTTCTTCCAAATACTCAAGGCCTTGCACTTTTTCCGATGAGAAAAAGCGATGTTGTTATTAGTGGGATTTATTTACTTCTATCACCTGTCATCTGTTGTCTCGTTGATCGTGGAGTGACTCGAGCAGGCACCGACAACACTTCTATTTTTCCCCATCGCGTGCAAGAGTAGCTTAGTGGGTCCTCCTCGCTCTAGGAATTCGCTAAGCATCATGTCGCTCTTCTAGGCCTTCTGTTAAGAAATCGGCCCATTGGGTCAGTGGTCTCTCTGAGGAGCACTTGACATCTCGAGGAATCCAGTCGGTAACGGCCCTCGTCACGTTGCCGGGACACCTTATTTTCGATCCAATTCACTAGAGTGCAATAATGAGTAACGTCTCGTCTGTATTACCTTCTTCAAAGCATGGAATTGTTTAAGTTCATTCGCAATCTAATCGGTCAAGTACATTCCGTAACCAGCAGAAATGAACGAGCTAAACAGTTTTTTGTGATGCGCATAATGAGTGTTTCTTTTGAAATACCGTATATTATACATAGGTTGTGAACCTATAAGTAAATGATCAGTTTATAGAATTCATCATCATTTTCATGTAAGCCACTTCAAACGTGCAAGCTATATTGGGACTTGACGAGCTTTGGTCTTTTCTTTTGTCTCTAAGTGACCGCAATAGATTGCTCAGCGTAAATCCAAAAAGCAATTTTCAAGATTATTTTTTACTTATTTTTTCCTCTCCGAATCACAGTTACTTTATTCTTCGTGCCGATTTCAATGTGCTATCATTCGACTTGTTTTCCGTCTTCTTCTTGAAGGTCGCGAAATACTGATCAGGCACATCTTGAAATCTCGAAAATGTTCGTTCAGACTGGGCGTTCTGTAGGGCGTTTGCTATCGATTATCGGAAAAATCAGGAGGCCCTGCAATTAATTTCGCGTGAAGCCGCTTGAACCGCGTTGAGTTTCACAGCCATTCGGTCAAGTCCTCCTTTCCCTTGTGTGGAAAGATTATCGAGATTTCAAATTTTGGAACAACGGCAACATCTGGTAGGCATAACAATCGACTTACTAAGCTACGGCCTATTTTGTCATGACACAAACGTTTTTGCACACCACTCTACATCATTGGGTTTATTGTAACATCATCACACCGCAATAGGCGGTCAAATAAAATGATTTCTAATTGAATTTTGAAACCCAATATCTGTGAACATAAGTGGGTTCAAAGTCGATAAGTGACTGCTCACGCCAGACCGTAGGCGGTTGGCTGTTGACAGATAACGCATTGTAGCGTAAAAAGAGAGGTGCAAAACAAGCGTCGGTAGTGCAACGGTTCAGCAGGCGCTCCCGGAAAGAGTGAAATCTGGGTGCGCGTCCCAGCTGACACAAACGCTTTTCACACCACACTGCATCATTAAGTTTATCCTGTTAAGATAATTTCCACCAGAAGTCTGCCACGTCCACCGCTGATGGGGTTCTCGAATTGTACAATACCATGGATGATTTAAGTCGTCATAACAAACTCTTGCTTCCTTCTCCCCTGCTCGTTTCATTCTAAACTGTCAGTTAAATCGCTACGTTCTTGAGGCTATTTCCAGGCTCCATTTTTCCATTAAGTTCTCCAATGAAGAGCCTGTGTGTCTTTTCTGAGCAAATTTTCTGTCTCCATGCAGAGCTTTAACTTCCTCTTCGTCATAGCGCACTGTTAGTGCGTAAATAGCTAAGATCGTCAAAGATGAAACTGATCTGCGTCGTTCCAACTGTTAGACTTTTATGCAGGTTGTGTTGTTCGAATAAGTCGATGTTCATGGTCGAGCTAATTTCGCCAAAAATGCCAACATCGTCGACTCCTTTTCTATCATATGTTTCAAGGAACAGTCCTTTTTGCTGTTCTTGCATGAAATAATTGGGAATTCCTGACCCCAGCCCGGATACCTTGTCATTGGTTCTTTTCTGCATTATCAGACCTTTTAAAGGCGATTCATTTGCAACTGCATGTGTATCATAGGTGAACTGATCTCCACTATAGCACTAGATAATCTATCAAATGATTAGAAACTGCACGGAAAAATTTTCCGTGGTGAACTATTTAGTGATAAGTCGTCTGACTCATGCTTTCGTTAACCACATGTTGTGCTGAATGGTGGATTTTTAAATGCTTCCCAACACAGCTTATTCGCTCTAGCTTCATACAGGTTGTGAATCATCAACTCCAACGTAACGCCTGTCAAAGTATGCGCCCTTGCTCTCAGTCCGACTAGTTGAGCCGTTAAATTTTGGTCAATTCTTTGCCATAACGATTTACATTGTCTCAACATTGCAAACCAAATCTTGCCTTACATAAATGGCCATTTTGGTCTGCTTACACTGATAATTTCTGGGGAACAAAACAATGCTTTTGCTGAGCTTCCAAGTGCTTTGCAAGGTTGTCTTTCTAGGGCTGTGGTTTCCTTCAAGCAGCTTGTAGTTTCATGAGCATTGAAAGCGTGAAACATTTGCAACAATACTCATTACTTATAAGCCAGCAATTTGAAGTTGTCTAGATGGTTTTGATGATAGAGAATTTCAGTATATAGTTGATTTTCAAACACATGATTGAAAAGTAGTCATTTTGAAACATTCGGGCGATGAAGATTCTGAAGCGCTGCTGAAGGACGAGAAAAAGAATTCAAGAATGAGATGCAATAAAGCCAATAAAAGTTCAACATTCAAGCAAATTTTTGCAGTGCTCAAGAGGACCGCGTACAAATACGACTGGAGAGGAAAAAGGTCGAAAGATCTTGTGCGTAGCAGGACACTTACTTTCAGTAGAGTCTTACAAATCTTTTTTTACTACAATAGATGTGGTGAAGGTGAGACTGAAACACTGTTGAGCAGTCAAAGACATGCTGGGCAATCATTGAATAGTATGAATAAAGATCTAACTGTACTGATTCCTCTTCTCGACTGTACTCGACCGCCTCCGTTTTTTTGAAGACCTAAATCAAACAATAATAATTTGATAACGATATAACATCTTTTGAGCTATGTCTAAGTGCTATACAGGTTCCTGTTTCATCCTGTCGGGAGTCATCAATAACACCGTCACTCCGTCCAGCCAATCCATTGAAGCTATACTCCTCTATGAAGGAAACGGCGCTGAGTACTGGATCAGCAGAACTCAGATTTATGGAATTACCTGACACTGTAGTAAACGGCAGTCGAGTTTGTGACTTCTATAGTGAATCAAGCATTTCATTCGACCGCATTTTATGGACCAAACTAAACAGTAATAATCTGATAAGGATATAACGTTATAATATTTTAAGCCATGTCTAAGTCAGGTGCCTGTTTCGTTCTACCGGGACTCATCAAAAGCACCACTAGACTCATCAATATGATTCACTTCAAAAGTCACAAACTCGGCTGCCGGTCCTGTATTCTAAGGTAACTCCATCATCTGACTTGTGGTGGTTTATTACTCTGCGTCGATTCCTTCATAGAGGAGTCTAACCTTAAGGGATCGGCTGAATCGGGGTGCTGTGGCCTGTATAGCGCTTAGACATGACCCAAAACATGTTATATCCTTATCAGATTGTACTGATTCTCAAAACTCAAGAGAGCAATGAAGTATGAAATAGGTAAAAAAGGAGCTGATTTTTTTTGAATTTTCCCTTCGTTGATCATCAAGCGAAGTTACTCCCAACAGCGTGAAGACAGTAGTTGTTACAACCTTTTGCGGGCAGCAGCATAATAGATATCGCCAATTTCTGTTAACAAATTTTTTTCTTTGTTTTAGGAAGCTTTTTAGGTTACTTGTACCACTCTGATAGAACATGGTTTCCTCTAAAAGTTTGCAGACTTTTTACACATATGTAATACCTATGTGCAAAGAAAACTGAGAATGTCTGAAGTTTGACAACTTCGAATGTGATTTATAATTTTATTTTTGTTCTTACCACGCGTTATGACATTTTTCCAAGAATCACTTTGAACCTCAAATTATTGGGCTATCGAATAAGCTTAGTGAGTTCGATAAAAAATGGGTCCACATCTTTGGCTGAGCAATTAAAGCAAACTAAGTGTAAAACATAATAATATTTTTTCTGCTAGAGCGCTCTACAAGGATCTTATTGAAATCAGGCAGTGTCGGAATTCCAGACACTTGAGCTTTTAAATGAGCACTCAAATTCTATTATAGACAACAAGCTATGTTGAGCGGAAAAAGAGCCCTGAGAACTTGGGACTCAAAATGACCCTCATCGTCCACAAAAGGATAAACTAACACCAGTGGGCTAGAGGTATTTTGGTAAAAACTCTTCCCCCTCAATGAGGAAAAACGTTAACTCTACAGCTATAGAAAACGCCGTGAAAAAGCATTACAACGGAAAGGTGTCCTATTTTCTTATGCTTCATTTAGTGAACAAGAAGAGAACGAATCCATTACAAATTAACACAGCATGCTCAAAGAACATATGATATTGACAAGCGATAAAAATCTTGATCGCTCTTAAAGAGCTGATATTGACAAAAATTCATGTAGGAAAATTTCTCATTTTCACTATAGAAAGCAGTACACAAAGAATTTTCTGAGCGTTATTATTAAAAGCTGGCACCCTCATCCCCTCCCATTTCACCTTTCCCACCTTTAAAACGAAAGAATTGAAAGAGATGCCGGGTTCATTTCTCGTTGGCAACTATTTCTAGTAAAATCCAACGTTGATTTTCGAAAAGTTGAGCTGCTCTACTTCTAAGTTTGAATTATGCAAAACGAAATTCTCGACTTGGCTTTTTTCATTTACACTGCAGCAACCCGTACGAAAACAATTAGCACTGGGTAACGTAAATCCCAGCATAATATGTAAGGCAAAGACTGCATCTAAAAGTCACCTGCAATGCAACAGAAAAATCATGGCCACCAAAAATGTTTAGAGGTTGAGTTGATTTGGAACCACTGAAGAAAGCAGATCCTTAAAAAGAGTCGCTGATATCACCGCCGCAGGCGTCATCATATTTAAATAAATTAGTCAAAGCGACATTTTGGAGAGATACAATTCGTCTCCAAAGCTTAGAACGTTATGGAAAAACAAATCCCATATCATTCGTTTCGAGTGTTTTCATAAGACCACAACTCAGACTTCATTATGTTAAAGAATCAGTTTTGAGCCACGCATGTCATGTGGTCTGTTGAAGATGGGCTGACTTATAGAGCCCGATACACGTGTTTCGATCTTACGATCTCGTCAGTCGGGCAGTTACCCATTTTCGTCTTTTGGTAATCTCTGTGGATGCCTCTTCCCCACTCTAAGAGTTAGCGACGACAAACGGTCAAGGGGCACTCCCAGAGATTAGCAAAGACGAGAATGGGTGACTGCCCGACTGACGAGATCGTAAGATCGAAACACGTGTATCGGGCTCCATAAGTCAGCCCATCTTTAACAGACCGCATGACATGCGTGGCTCAGAAATGATTCCTAGACATACTAAAAACAAGGTACGCTGATTCATACCTTTATTAAGTATACTGAAGTGAGGTGAAGTGCTTGAAAAACAAATTAATAATGTTTATGCACTATAGTGAACATCACTCAAATGAGGGCAAGACGAACAATGGAACGTGCTTACTTGCAGATATCACCATTAGTAGTGCAACGGTTCAGCACGCACCCTCCGCATAGAATGAAATATGGGTTCTATTCTCAGCTGACGCAAGTGTTTTTTGCACATTACTCTACACTACTGGGTTTATTGAATATACCATTGTGCAGATCACCTGCATGAAATTACAATATGGTCACACTCGCAACAAATCGATCTATATGTGCTTCTATGTGAGTTTCTTCTAGAAGTCGTACACGTAGAGTAAGTGTTTTCCTGCCACACTATCAGACGATCGTCGATAAATTATGGGACAGTGTTAGAATTCTACCCATTGATATAAGGTGATGATACTTTTGCGTCACTTAGGACTCGAACCCACATTTTATCCTATCCGTGGGTGTCTGCTCATGTCGCTGCACTAGGTATGTCTGCTTTGACCGCCAAAGAGTGGTGTCAGAGCAGACAGAAGGCCTCCTGAATTCCATCACAATAATATAAATTATCATTACCGTTCGTTTCGAGAGTTTTCTCATTACCACGCTCAAATGTTAACATATCGCATAATTATCATTTCAGCCAACATGTCATGTGGTCTGTTGATGGGCTCGTACAGCCCGATAAACGTGTTGTGGCCTTGAGCAGCCAAATCCCAATTGAATGACAGAGATCACACTGGCATAATTTAGGCCGAATCTCGATCGATAATTGCGCGAGCCCCATTGTCGCCTCACCTGCGGCACGTGAATTAGCCAATGACCTTTTGCTGGTGCATGCAAAGTCAATCTTACTCTTCCTGCTTCCTGCAAAGAAACGATCTTTTCATGAAATATGCACGGTGCTGGAGTAAGTGAAACTTATGCTGTCGAATGATTGCTAATAGTCTAAAAACAGGCTTCTGTCCGGTTAGAAATATGTGCTTGTGATGATTATTTCTTTTTTTTAAACTTTACGGTGTTGTCAAAAAGCCTTTTCCAAAATCGGCAGCTGCAGGGAGAAATCAAAGGTTTTGAATGATTACCAACATTCCTATGAGAAAATCTTGTCCACCGAGGAAAGTCGAATATTCAGTTTTCTCCCTATAATCGAACTGAACCATAAACATACTCTATCACCCCCCCCCCCCCCCCCTTCCCTCCCCCCCTTTTTTTCCGCTTTATTCAGGTAACCTCCATTTAGCGTTAGGACGATCTTCCTTCGTTCCTCATTCATTTCACGTTTGAATAGGCCTAATATAAGCTTCCATCAGATATGTGCTTTAATTATAGCCATTGTCCTTAGTACTGGCGCTTTGTTTTTTACATAGTGTCCTATGCTTTAGTCTCGTTAGTCCAGTCAGTCAGGCGAATTGCATCTCATGAATTGTTGTTCCAACGAATAAAGCGTCATAATGTTACTGTCCCCCCACGTAAGATTTATTAAGGTATATGTCCGAGAACTTCAATTCCTTGAAGTGGTTGGCGTAGCATGGCGCACAACCTCTAAAAGCAGTAATTATGTTTAATGTTGATTTTGTGCTTGATGCGACTGAAATCTAGGTCTGGCGCCTTTTTGAAAGTGATGGAGGTGTTTGACTAAATGGATTGCAATAAATTTCCAGGTTCTGAAGAAGGCGAACTACCGAAACGTCAGCCGTTGGCGCAGGTTTGATTTTAACAAAAGGGCAGTTGATAAGTTATTATTCATCACTTATTGCCAAGATTGGAGTTCTGTTTTTCAAATCGTCACGGCATTCCATCCTTCGAGATGAAACAAGCTTTCTCTCCAGCTGCCAGTTCGCCGAGAACCTTCGCCTTTTGAACATTGCCACTTTAGAAAAATGGTGAACACCTGCAGTACATCCTTCTTGAGAATGCGGCAGACTTAGCTAATTTTGGGTCGAAAACGTAGTAAACCCGTATTGTCACTATCCAAGCGCCTCCTGTCAATGAAAAATTACCTCTTACATCAAACGGGCTTACGTTTCTCTAAAACACAACACTCTGACCATGACATGATGGAAGTGGCTAAAAGATTTAGGAGAACAAGTGCAAGTTTTGGTAAGGAGTGTAATATTGGCCGAAAATTTTCCACTCAAGAATGGACAGCTACTTTAGCGAAACTCAAAGCAGTGAATAGGGGAATTTGAATGCTGGCTTCTTTCATGAACATGAGAAACTGTTAGTATAATTTCACATTTTATATTCTGCAGTAAAAGTTTCTGTCGACTTCTTACAAGTTGGATCATATTGTTTATCGTTATATCAACGATACATTAAGAGCAATTTCAGGAGTTTATAGATAGAGTACAATGAGATAGAATATACAGCAGGAACACTAATCAAGATTCAGATCAGAAGGGTACTAAGCTCAAAATGTCGCCGTCTGCTGCATTGACTTCATTATTGGAGGAAGAGGAGGGGCGGGGGGGGGGGAGGGTTCGATAAAAGCAATTTCAGGAGTATATGAATAGAGTATATTGAAGTAGTATACACAACAGGAACACTAATGAAGATTCAGATCAGCCGGGTACCAAACCAAAATGTCGATGTCCCTGCGTTGACTTCATTATTGGAGAAGCTTCGAGGCCATCAAGCAACAAAAGTGCATCGGATGTGCAGCCGACTTTCCACACCTGAACACTTACGGCTCACGGAATAAAGATGCAAAAAAAAACGATGAATCAAATTTCACAATTCATGTTTAAGTAAATTCTAGCTATGAAGCGTAGAGAGAAGCAACATAATGAAGCAACTGTAACCATGCTTTTATAGTGTTGTTATTATTATTATGCTTAGAAGTTCTTCACATTTCAGTACACTGGAATAATTTTAGAAGTTATGCTTTCAATTTTTACATTCACATCTGTTGACTGGTGAAATCGGCGAAGAAGATCGCCTGTCTTGCGCATAAGTGCTCGGTATAAGCTGCGAGATAAATCGACAATCATGTTCAGTTCCTAGCAAATTACAGCTACCTATACTAACGTGTGGAGAATTTCTTTACAGTCTGCAACAGGAAACCATAGATATAGACGATCTTGTATCCCTCTGTCTATGGCTTTGAGTTGCAGCTGTACAATTTCATAGAAAGATACGTTTGCACAGAAGAAGAGAAATCCAAAAAGAGCCATATTCAATGGCTGCCACTCAGGAGAAACTCGGGTTAGAATCAGAGTCATACTTCAAAACAGTCATTCCAACCTAATTATATCGCTTCCAAGCTGCTGTTCATATCAATCAAATTGAGGAAAGTTTGATGTTCATTTCGCTGAAGATCTGCAATATGATTTCGAGATCACTATAATAGTATTACAAAAAAAAGCACCATGATATTCGTTCCGAATACATGAGAGAGTCAGATAGAGAGCATTAGACCAATTTCTGCAAACTTGTGGGATATCAGTCGCAGGAAACTACGAATATGGACTTTTTGTGGTTGCCTTTTAAGTCTACACCTACCGTATACAATAGCGGCTTAGCAGAAAGGGTGAATTGCTCAAAATTTAGCTGAAGATAATCCCACTGAGAAGAAGGCCGTGACGAATCTCAGCTTTTGAAGCCCGTCTTCTATAACGACTACACATAGAGCAGAGATGAGGGAAGTCACGCAAAATCGTAGTGAGTACGCACACTATAATCGCCATAGGGCCTGGGGGTACCGATTTGCTCACAGGTAATTTAGATTTATTTACCATGAATATGAATATGTACAAATGATAAGCAAATTAATATAACAGGATTCCTCATAAATTTTGGAATTAGAGCAATAAACAGTAAATTTGATAGCATACTACGTTGGGAAAGGAAAATTGTAGGGCACTTTAATAAGCATGAGATAGTTCCCATACATATAATGGAAATGTTACAGTTTATTATGTGGAATTTTCTCACTAAGGCTTAGACATTATTCTTCATTTTCGCCTTGTTGCAAGCCACCACCATGTCCTACGATCGAATCGCAGTTCCTGTTTTACTGCGTCGTAATTGGAAAAAAAGTTTTTCTCAGTGAGTTGCAATAGATAAAATCAATGAAGTTGAAGGGAGAGGCACAACAAGCAAATATGTTGCTGTACGTTGGTTTCAACGCTCCTCAATGTCGAAAATCTTCTTGACCTCGACGAGAGGCCTCATTCAAAACGTGCAACAAAGTTCAACAGCAGAGATTTGATTGCTGGTCTGGAAGATGAACCATCGTCAAGTGCACGCGAACTGGCAACCGAACTTGATGTTTCTCACACAATTGTGCTAACTCATCTCCACCAGCCTAAATTCTTCCGCCAGAAGCTTCAACACGATCCATAAGAACTCACTGAAGCAAAAGCCGCCAAAAGAATCAAAATTTGTCGCCAACTGCACAACAATCCACAAGTGAATGACTGATTGGAAATGCGTTGTGACTGTTGACGAGAAATGGATGTCGTGACGGTCAGCCACAATCGAGAGAAGCAATGAGTTTGGAATTGTCAAGCTATGCCGTCAGTCCTGAAGCACAGCCGATTTGGCAAGAAGGTTGTGATCTGTGCTTAGTGGACTTTCGAAGGAGTTGTGCGTTTTGAGTTCGTTCCGCACGGCAAGTTCATCAACGCCGAGCTCTACTGTCAGCAGTCAGGCCGAGTCTACGATCCTTTAGGAGAAGCATCCAGCTTCGGTCAACCTAAAGCGAATTTCGGTGAGCAGGACAATGCCAGACCGCACAATGTCAAAAAGACCAAAGGCAAGTTTGATGAACTGGACGGAGTTGGGATTCTACGCATTCCGTCTATAGTCCAAATTGCGCTCCATGCGACTTTCGAATTCCGCCAGATCAATGCAACCCTTTTTGAAAGAACGCCGACTTGAATCGTTCGATGACGTTGGAAAAGTATGTCAAGAGTTCTCAACGAAGTCAAAGGGATAGTCAACTTCGAGCAGACTCGAAACTTGGCGGAGTGATAACAGAAAGTTGTAGAAAGCAATGGCCTTATAGCAAACCTCCCAACGGAGTTTTGCTATCTTTTCGGGAATTACATGATAATTTAGGCAGCGCAGATGGTCCACGACCTTAGAGAGCAAGTGGTATCGCAGAGGTTCGAGGACCTTAGACAGAAATGGTCCAAGGGACGAGGGCGGCACCCAGCTGCCACCAACCTCAACAGTCAGTTCGATCGCGGGTCATCATCCGTACGGTCGTCTGACATCACCCGAACCACCTCACCTCAGTACATGGTCGATCCATTATTGCTCTCTCTACACAACCTCGTTGTCTTGTAACTAATTACTTTCATAAGGTTGCATTCATACATCTCAGATGAATTCAATAGATTTGTGAGCGGAACATAGTACTTCCGTGGCGGAGCAAACTCACTTTGGCTATGCTCGACTCATCACCGCGGTTTAGGGATTCTGCCCATATCTAATCACTAGCGACCCCACTGCTAACACTATATACTCACCCACTGGATCCCGCCGTCGGTGTTCTACTTGGGGGCGAACATAGCAATACCAAATGGGCTCCGCCGCTTAGTCAGCTTCGACAATTACGAAAACATCGTCAATTACAATAACATTGTCACTTGTCATAACAATGTCATATGCCATAACATCATCACTTACAATAACACCGTCAGCTACAACAACACCACTTGCCATAACACTGTCCTCGATACTCTTCATCAGTCGGTCACCCATATTGACTTACGCATATGTTCGCATAACGATATGTCGTTATCATGTATATATTATTATTATATCATTTAGTAATGCATGTATATTATAGGTTGTTTTGGTGTAATCCATATAAAAGATTTAAACTCTTCTTTCTTGTCCGTTGCGAGACACAAATCGGCAGCGGATCACAACAGCAAAACCACTGAACCTTCACCACATTTGGCGCATTGGCCGACTTTGTTCGAATACGAGTCGCCAACGAAACTTGCAGTCAAAGGAACCAGGTACCAAGTTACCTGTTCCGATTTTCCATATCAAACATTCAAATCAAATATACTAGAGCAGCTATGGCACATAGTCTTGTTCTTTCTCACAAAAATGCGGTACTCTTGAAAGCCTCTGAGCAACTCGAAAAAGCACTGGTAAAACTTAAGCAAGACCAGATACAGATACAGAATTCCACAACATTGAAAGACCTCACTGCCGCAAGAGTCCAATGTGAAACTGGATTATCTATAGTCGAGAAAATGAGAAATAACGTTCAAAAAGGCTTCGACATTTTTCTTGAGAAACTAGGAGAAATAAATCCGGACCCAGATAATGTTGAACAGATTTATAGGGACACCTTGACCTATTCTCAAAAATTGTTAGACGATTCTTTTGAGTATACGACCATTTTGCTAACGCAAATTGACACTCTACGGCAGCAAGCGGAGCATTCACAGACCTCTCAATTGCCAACTGAAAAAGAGGAAACTTCGGAAACACCCACTATTCGAAAAATGGAACTTCCAACGATACCGATCCCCACGTTCAATGGTGACATATGGGAATGGGACAATTTTTGGGAACTCTACAATTTAAACGTACATTCACAAAATGTCTCAGACCTTCAAAAATTCAACTATTTGATTAACTCTTTGAAGGGAGAATCCCTCTAGGCTATTAAAAAGTTCCAAATCACCAGTGATAACTATCAAAAGGCAATTCATGCTCTCACCTCCAAATACGCAAACCCAGAAGCGCTTATCGCCCAACTGCTTCAAAAGTTAGAAAGAATTTCGCTTCGTTCAAACGCTATAAATGACCAAAGGGTATTATTCGAAAACGTACAGGCCATACTGTCCCAGTTAGCTCAAAAGGGTGAGCATACCAGCAGTCAATATATGTATACCAAAGTTTTGACCAAATTTCCACCCGAAACGCAAAGGAAAGTACTGGCTAGTAAAACAACAGCTGGTTCATCGTTTAACATGGAGTGCTTCTACAATCCTTATTGGAGACAATCTCCAATGAGGAGTTCATAACGCGGTATGTAACCGCCAGTGAACCCGATTCACGCCCTTCAACTTATACAACCTGTAGACAAAGCACCAACCAACAGGGAGACCACAGTTTCCCAGGTACAGTTGCATGTATTGTAGAGGCAACCATTATCCTTTCCAATGCGATCGCTACAAAACGCCGCAGGATAGATATCAGTACCTTAAAGATAGCAAGCGATGTCACATATGCGCATCTGCAACACATACCACAGCGCAGTGCAGAGGGACATTCTGTCGCAACTGCCAGAAACCCCATCACACCTCGTGCTGCCTTTCTACCGCTCCTAATCAAAACCCTAAAACTAGCATAAAGCCCAAAAAGGATGGCGGACATCAACAAAAAGGCCCCACTAACTCGACCAACGGAAACGTAATCGGTTATCGAACGCTAACTGAAGACATCGCACCACCACAGACTATGGGGCGTCCAGCATTCCTGCCCACAGGACAACTCACCGTACTAAATCCACAGTCAAAGCGCTTACAAAAGATACATGTCTTATTCGATTCCGACGCCGAACTTTCTTTCATCGACCAGAAACTTGCGCAAGAATTAGATCCACAAGTAAATGGACAAGTTGAGTTACGCCTTAACACGTTCGGCGCCCAGACGTACAAGAACATTGGTCAAAAAAGATCTCTATAGACGCGTGGGACAAGGATGGTAATAGAATTTCCCTAAATTTGTACACCCACAGCAATATTTCAAAACCAATTCAAATGTCAAATATGACTCTTGAAGATTTAGAGTTCATAAGCGAAAATGACATCCAAATTGAAATCAATCAAGATCAACAACCCATTCAACCTTCCATCCTTCTCGGATGTGATCAACTCTGGACTTTAATGAAAACAGATAACCCTCTTATCCAATTGCCATCAGGTCTTTATTTACTTCCAACAACTCTTGGATACTTACCGACCGGTAAACCCCAGGAGACGTCGCAGTCATTCCATAAAGACCACAACCTACTGCTAGGGCTGCAGCAGTCAGAAATAGAACAACAAATGTCAAACAATAATGACACGTATGACGACATTGCACTATGGGAGCAAAGTTGGACTCTACAAGCTCAAGTAAATACGGCCTTCATAGAAAATGATAAAGAAAAAATCAAATGGGAAAGATTTTGCACCTTAGAATATGCCGGAACACAAGAATTCGGAAATTCTGAAAACGAAGAAAAGAAACAGATCGAACAAGAAATCTGGAATAACTTCAATAAAACTATCCAGAAAAGAAGTGATGGATATTATGTTCGACTCCCTTGGAAAGAATCATGTACCTCATTACAGATAACAAAATTATTGCATTCAATAGACTAGCAAGCGTTTGGAAATCCTTAAGAAACAACGAAAGTCAGCTAGACAGCTACAATGATATATTTAATGAACAAATCAGATCAAATATTTTAGAAGAGGTCTATGATAAACACACTCCACCCAATTCTCGTGTCCATTACATACCACATCAAGCAGTTCAAACACCTAACAAGCCAACCACCAAGCTCAGAATAGTTTACGATGCATCTGCCTATTACAAGGGTCAACCATCATTAATCGAGGCATTGCATCGTGGACCCGTTATTCTCCCTGAGCTATTCGGACTCCTCCTTCGTTTCAGATTTGGAAGAGTAGCCCTCACTGCGGATGTTGAGAAAGCATTTTTGCAGATCCGTCTCCATGAAGATGACCGTGATTCTACACGTTGTTTATGGCTTCGAAATCATAGGTTACCACCCATCCCAAGTAACGTTAAGATTCTTCGCTTTACTAGAGTAACCTTTGGTTTGATTTCATCACCCTTTCTATTCGCCGCAACAATTCATTACCATCTTGCCACGTACAAAGAAGACTCCCGATTAGAAGAGGAAATAAAGAATAACTTATACGTTGATAACGTCATCTTAACTGCTGACAATCTCGAAGAATCATTTCACAATTATTTACGTTTGAAGCAAATATTCAATGAGCTAAGCATGAATCTTCGCGAGTTCAATTCAAATGATGTAATCTTGATGTCTCAAATAGCACCGCCCGATAAATTAAGCGAAAAACTACCCAAAGTACTTGGGATCCCCTGGAACATCCATTTAGATCAGTTACAGCTATCATGCGGTATGAAAATTCATCAAAAAATTACTAAGAGAGTAGTCATCAGTACACTCGCTTCTATATTCGATCTATTCGGATTCCTTGTGCCCCTCCCTCATAAATTAAAAGTCTTCTTGCGCTTCTTATGGTCACAGGGATACGAATGGGACCAAGTGCTATCAGACGACGATACACTAAAATGGGCTGGTATTTGGGCTGCAATAGAAGGATTCTCTATTTCCCTACCACGCTACATAGGCACGAAGAACCACAACTATATCCTAGTAACCTTTGCAGATGCTAGCTCTGAAGCAATGGCAACATGTATATATATACGTTCAGAACAGTCTGTCAATCTTCTTATGGCAAAAAGCAAGTTGCCTTCACTAAAATCTCCCATGACCATACCGAAAATGGAACTAAGTGCCCTTACTCTAGCACTTAGACTAACAAACGCAGTGTTAACACAGCTTCACAAAACATCGAGAATTCACGAGGTTTTTATCTCTCTCCGATTCGGAAATAGCATTTAGCTGGATAAGATGTAAGCCACAAACAAGTGTTGGACGTCTGATACTCAACCGACTTACGGAAATAGAAAAAATCGTCGAACACATACACAGAATGACACCACGGATCGTCTTCGGCCACGTGACAACAAATGACAACGCGGCAGACTGTGCCACACGCTGCCTTAATCGATCCGAACTCAATCAGCATTCTTGGTGGAAAGGTCCCTCCTTTCTTAGCGAACCTCCAGAACATTGGAAAACTGTTTCCAACACATTTGAATATAATGCAACTTCTTCAATAGAGATTCCAGCACCTCATATTCAGAGTGACGACGCAACATTAAAGGATTCCAACTTGCAGATTCACCACCATGTGCAATTTAGCGTTACGCAGAACCCCTCAAATAAATATAATGTAGACGATATTTTCATATCATTGAGTAAATTCCCTCTGGCAAATATTAAAAGAATCATAGCATGGAATCTAAGATACATCCGCACCCTAGTCAAAAAGGTGAACGCTTCCAAACGTTGCCACATAAACCTCTCTCTACTCCTACTGATTAGAACAGATGAGAACTTCCACATTTCCGGCCAAGAGAGAGCTATCGCTGCAAAAGTACTAGTAAAGCAGCATCAATCAGCAACAGTAAAAAATGTCATGTTACCCCGTATGGCACATTTAAACATTAAGTCTGACACGGAGGAATTACTCCGTTGTTATGGTCGCTTAGGGCAAAGCGACTTGATGGAAGACACTAAAAACCCTTTACTAATAGTCCAGAACTCATGGTTAGCTCAAGCAATAATCAGAGACTGCCACAGTAAAGGCCACCCTGGTATAGCTCATACTATGTCAATGGTCCGCGACAAATTTTGGATCCCCAAGCGATCACAAGTTACACGAATCCTCCGAAGTTGTATTCAGTGCCAGCGGTACAATAATCTTCCATACAAATATCCGCAACAAGATGACCTTCCACATCAAAGGGTTCGAAGATCACGTCCTTTTGAGCATGTCGGTCTGGCCCATTAACAGTGAGTCAGTCAGAATTGACGGAGATTAAATGTTACGGGATCATAGTAACTTGTATGACTACCAGACCTATACACCTGTATATCGTTTCTGATTTGACAACGACCGCCTTTCTTATGTGCCTCCGCCGTTTCTTTGCGAGACGGGGAATTCCCTCTTCCATTACTAGCGACAATGCCCCAACTTTCCTATTAGCAGAAACCATTCTCAACGAATGCCTTCAGGCCATCCACAATGATTCAGAAGTACCACGTATGGTCGCTAATCACGAGATACATTGGAATTACATCACACCACATGCCCATGGCAAGGGGGCTTTTACGAAAGACTCATTAAATCTGTAAAGCACTCTCTTTACAAGACTTTACGATCATCAAAAATTTCAATAGAGCACATCATAACCGTGGTCATCGAAATCGAATCGCTTCTGAATACAAGACCAGTGGTATATGTTGACTCAGACTCCCCAACAGAAAAGATACTTAGACCACTAGATTTTATTCAAAGCGACTTTGAAATACCCTTCCCATGGGATAGACTAAATGAAGAAGATTATGACCCTTCATACTATCTCGCTGAGGCGCAACCCCTCTTAAATACAAAGCAACAGGTCATAAAAGCTCTAAGTTCTTCTTGCAAACTTACAGAAAAATTCTGGAACATTTGGAGACAGCAGTATCTTACATCACTACGGGAGAAACACCAAGACCCATCATCTAAGAAAAGGGGCTCAAAACATACTCCCAAAGAGAGCGATGTCGTACTCATTGACGACCCCCTACAACCAAGACATTTCTGGAAAGTAGGCAGAATAAAGGAGCTTATTTACAACAATGAAGGAATTTGTCGGGAAGCAGTCATTTTCTACCATCACCACGTCTTATCCGAAGGCCACTAAATCTTCTGATACCTTTAGAAATAGACGATATACAATCCCAAGAGATACCCTTGATAAACCTGCGCCAACAAATGAAGCGAGCGCTTCACAAGGTGATCAAAACGTAAAAGTAACAGGTAACATCCCATTCACACAAAAATCAACAGGGACCGAATCACAGTTCAGACACTATAACTTCCGTCCAAGGAAGCCTATCAACTACAAAGTCTAACTGCATTTTCCTAATTAAACCAAAAATAATTAATTAATAAATCAACCTCAACTTGGCTATTTGTAGTTAATCTCCCGAACGGCCGTGGCATAAATAGGACCGGCTCACTTGGGACCTAATCCCATTAGCTCCCACACAATTTACCACTTCAAAAGATATGAGACGATCCTTTCGCGATGCCGGAATACAGCAAACCTCCCAATGGAGTTTTGCTATCTTTTCGGGAATTACATGATAATTTAGGCAGCGCAGATGGTCCACGACCTTAGAGAGCAAGAGGTATCGCAGAGGCTCGAGGACCTTAGACAGAAATGGTCCAAGGGACGAGGGCGGCACCCAGCTGCCACCAACCTCAACAGTCAGTTCGATCGCGGGTCATCATCCGTACGGTCGTCTGACATCACCCGGACCACCTCACCTCAGTACATTGTCGATCCATTATTGCTCTCTCTACACAACCTCGTTGTCTTGTAACTAATTACTTTCATAAGGTTGCATTCATACACTTAGATGAATTCAGTAGATTTGTGAGCGGAACAGTACTTCCGTGGCGGAGCAAACTCACTTTTGGCTAAGCTCGACTCATCACCGCGGTTTAGGGATTCTGCCCATATCTAATCACTAGCGACTCCACTGCTAACACTATATACTCACCCACTGGATCCCGCCGTCGGTGTTCTACTTGGGGGCGAACATAGCATTCCCAAATGGGCTCCGCCGCTTAGTCACGCTTCGACAATTACGAAACATCTCCAATTACAATAACATCGTCAATTACAATAACATTGTCACTTGTCATAACAATGTCAAATGCAATAACAATGTCATATGCAATAACATGATCACTTACGATAACATCATCACTTACGATGACATCATCACTTACAATAACACCACTTGCCATAACACTGTCCTCGATACTCCTCATCAGTCGGTCACCCATATTGACTTACGCATATGTTCGCATAACGATATGTCGTGATCATATATATATTATTATTATATTATCATTTTAGTAATGCATGTATATTATAGGTTGTTTTGGTATAATCCATATAAAAGATTTAAACTCTTCGCTTAACTACCTCATCATAAACCCAAAATTTTCCGTAATTATGACTTTGAGCCTTTTGAAGCACTAAGGCGAAAGAGTGATTTTGACGTCACCAAGTTCTCGATGAATAGCCATTCATTTTTCGAAAACAGTCCAACTTTGGAGATGGAGTTGGGCGTCAATCTACGAGGTTCATTGTTTACACTTATCATTGATTAAATAAAGCTATTTCTATTATGTATTAAAACAAATCTCATTGATCCTGTGTAGATAACAGCTTGTGGCAATCAAACTGTTGAATAATAAAAGAAGTTAAACGTATATTAACAATCATTAGATATCCTCCTATTCTTCTTTCAGGACAGCGGCCATTTCCAGTAGGCCTGGGTCGACTTCAGAAATGCGGCTGGCGAGTCCCTCCAATGATAGCGTGGTGGTGTCTTGGTGAGATTAGATTTTTATGGTCGTTAAAAAAGGTTTGATCGTCAAGAGCCTTCAAAGAATAATTTCTTAGATAGTCGGATGTGGTGCTCTCGTTGTAAGATGCGAGGTTTTGGGATGCATTGGCGTACTACACGGAAAATAGCCTTGGAGAAATTTCGTCTTTGATATTCCGATAGAATCTTAGAGAACCAAATTTGTTGAGGGGCGCTTACCAATTTGCACTGAGAAATATGCACTTCGTCTGGAAGAATTAGCGCTCAATCACTTAATACTCTTGGTAAAAACATGAAAACAAAATTAGGATATTAGGGACATAGCGGCTACAGTTGTCAGCCTGGTTTTGCATCGATTGACAGCCCGACATCCTCAATAAAAGGCAGACCAATTCGCTTCATGCATACCCCTTTGCAACGTAGTTATGAGCATACTTTCAATTGTAAGCAGGACTTTTCAATGAATTTTCCATCAGTCTGTAGCGTCCTCTAAAAGCATCGTGTGCAAAGGGTTCTTGAAGAAGGCGTATCTTAACGATATCTTCAATCCAGAATTTTCTAATAGATGAATAGCGATAAAGTCGAGCTCTCATCACTGGAATGTCGCAACAAAGAAAAGAAGCCAAGGATCCTGCATAATTTTAGCAGCTTAACGGGCAGCTCTATGCTAAAGCTCAGTAAGGTTGGTAACGCGTTCACGTTTTCGGTTTCTCTGTTGCCAGTTTTGGTTTTGTCAGGGAGGGATGCACATCGTTCGCGAGTACGCCCAAAATTTCCCAGTCACCACCATTACTTGATGAGGTTGTGGTATAGCGCTGGGAAATCAGACTCGTGGTGGCTTAGCAACGTATCATGTTAGTTCAGTCATCCTTTCGAACAAGTCTAGTATCATTTTGCCAACTCTAAATGGGTCAGGCTGTGAGACCTTAGGGCACGGGATGAAACTTTGTTGATGAACACATTGATGGGCACCTCCAACCGTTGCACTGCACGTTTCCCGTAAACAATGTACTATTCTCGACATCAATAGGGTGCAAGTAAGAATATAATTTTCGCATTATTTGCATGATTTGCTCCGGTCTCAACGACCGGTGAAGAAAAGATGATTGCTCACAACGAAAAAAAGAGAAATATACATTGAGAATCATGTACAGGATGTTAGTGAGATATAATAGTGCCATAGCACTTCTGAAACTCTAGGTGATAAATGCATACAACCGCAAACGCCTAGTTGCCTCCGCTGCGATTGACTTTTCTTCATCGGTAGTTGAGATCGGAGCAAATCATGCGCTCCAGTATTGAATTTGCTGATAGTGGATTTCGTGCTTTTAATGACGACCATGCCGAATTTTCTATGGCATATCGATTTGCATTAACCTGAAAGAATTGACAAGTTGCTTCATCGATTAAAAAAAAACTCATAGATCTTGCCCTAAGACCACATACTTTATAGCAGTCATGGATTTAACATGAAGCATAGAAAAAAGTAAAATAAGTCAAAATGACGGACTTTCCTGGAAACATTTCGTAAGGCTCCTTGTAAGCACTATGATAAAATGTTGACTTCAGAAAACAGAAAATGGTTTACTCGACAAATCTGACTGATCCCAAGAAAAACACTTGACATTAACATTAGGGGTCGCGTCATATGCGAAAAAAAAACTCAAGTGCTAAAACACGAAGTAGACAATAAAGAAATTAATAGCCATTTACAAAGTCAAGACAACATCCATATAAATAATTTGCCTAAAGAAAATTAGCGTACTCCACGTAGTCAATGACATTTATGCGACAGAGTTCAAAAAGGCAAACAGAACAAATACAACAAGTAGTAAAATTAGCGCTTTTTTCTTGTTTCTTTTCCCCGATTTACTACGCAAGAGTTTTATCTACCTGCAGACAATAAGGGAGCATCAGCACAACACAAAGACGGCCCAACATACATCGGAATAACGCTTGCTCACACATTTCCTTCAGAGCAGACACATTGCATTTCTCTGCCAGCCACAGAACGTCGGCGACATGCTAGAAGTTACGACATGAGCACGGATCTCAAAAAATCAAAGGGCAAAATGTTAATGAAATAAAAAATACCTCCAACTTCTAAATTCCGAGAAGAAAGTGAACCGTGTATATGAAAATCAACAAATTTTCAGCAACTGCAGAGAAATTATCTCTCGCTATCATATTTGCCTAAAAATTTGAACTTCTCACTCGTATTACTGGACACGGTATGCATATGTAAGACGTTGGACCTCACTCGCTGGACAAATATTTTACATAGTAGTGTTGGTAATTATTATAAAGCTCAAATGCTATGCTAGAGCAGTATGTAGCCGCTTTTCCAAAACACCCAGATGTAACGCTGTAAAATCCAACGAACATGCGTTTTTTTTTCGCTTGTATTGGTAATGATTCTATAGTGTAAATTTCAATAATTTCAACGCTGTGCTAATGATCTGAAATGAGCGCGTCATTTCAGTGTAGCAGGGGAAGTGAGATCGCTTTCACATATTCGGCCAGCTTGTGTGCAGGTCAATCCGAGGGCAAGGAGGGGTTGATCGTTCGATGCTCTGACGCATTAGACACGTTGTGTGCAAATTTTTAAATCGGATATCTACTCCGCTTCGGAAACAACAAAACGATTAACTCAGATATTACGTAATTTGCCCTACAGTTTATATGCTTTTCGTGCTTTTCACGGATTATATGCGTGAGAAAGATAGCGCACATGAGAAGAAAACGTACCTCTTCAGATAACGTTAAACAATTTTTTTGCTCAGCGGGATCACTTGTGGCACTAATCGCTTGAACGGCTGAATCACGATTCATTATTCTGCCAAAAACTGTCATTATCGTCCTGAAAGGGAAGCGAAAGATATGTTCAGATGGGAAATGTACGTCATCAGATTCACAACTAACTTTTTTCAAACAGACATCAGTCGAACTTTTTGAAGACTTAGCACATAACATCAGCTGAAAACAATATACAATTTGTCCACATCTGAGCCCTTCATGAGGTCTCTTGCCGCACTTATACAGTACAAGACACATGCTAGACAGACACAGGCGCTTGTATAGCACTAGACCTACCGGCTCAAAACATGTTTTACCGTTAGCAGACTTGCTGGCAAATGTTCTCGATATTCGCTCTCTGTTCAGCGCTCATTAAAATCGGAACAAATGTTTATTTCGCAAAACAAGATTTTTCCCGAGAAAAAAAGTCTTTAAGACATATGGTCGTTCTTTTGACTAGAATACCTTAATAGAAGTCTCTTCAGAGAATGCCACCCTTTAGTAATGATATGGACTCCATAAAAGCCAAATAATTTCACATGAGAACCAAGTTATCGCTGGAGCGCGCGTCGCCAGCAGCTATTCGTAGAAGTATGCACAGACCGCCAGCTGAAAATGGCCGGCTCCACCAAGGGATTGATGCTCTTTTGTGTATCCGTTATCAGTCTCTGCCCACGGAACTCTATTCAAAGGTTCCTGTGAGCATCCGATTTGTCATATGATAACTGAACATTCTTTAGTACACTTTCCGTCGACATTACTGCGAAAGTCAGGTTTGAAATGGCAGCAATAAACTTTTTAAAGCTTACTCAACTACTGTACTATCATCAAGATTTCACTTCTTTGACTGACCTTTACTTCTCCTTTGATTCACTTGCAGAGGCGTGAAATGATTTCGAAGAAACGATGCGATATCACTGATAGATTTCAAATCCAAATCAACATACCTTAAGTTCAACACATCAATTGGTTTTCTTCTTTCCACGTCGAGACAAACATGCCTGGGGCTTCTATAAGGCGTACTTTTTTCTCTGCCGTAGCCTGGAAATGCCAAGCTGACATAAGATATTCAGCAGGATTTTAATCCCAAGAAAAACTACTTCCTTTTTAAAACACTCGCCGTTCTGTTTTGTGTAAGTCTTCTGACACTTATCTGCTGCATTATCATTGAGATTTCACTTCTTTAATTAACCCTTACTTTTCTTTTAAACTTGCAGAGGTGTGAAATGGTTTCGAAAAACAATGCTATATCACTGATCGAATTGAAATCCAAATCAACATACCTCACCTTAAGTCCAATACATTGATTGATTGTCTTCTCGCCACACACAGACGAACATGCTTGGGGCTTCATTCACGGGAGCTGTCGCTTCGGCGGGCTTTTTCTCTGCCGCAGCCTAGAAATGTTAAGCTGAAATGTGACATTCAGCAGACTTCTAATCTTATGATAATTGATTTTTTTCAAAACACTCACCTTTCTGTTCTGTGCAAGTCTTCTAGGGATAATTGAAAACCAGCGGCACAGTTCGTCGCATGGGTGGGGAATGAAACTGACTCGGTGCACAAAAAATCGATATGAGATATGACGCGTTATCACACGTATAACAAGCCGCTCATACCCGCAGCGCATTTTTGATTTTGGCATTCTTCCAAAATGCCGTCTCAGGTCCTCTGCATGCTAATGTTTCGGATTGCTGTGAGAGGTCAACGATATCATTTCAAGTCTGCTCCTACGGTTGATATTAATTACTATTGTATCAAATCAATCGAGCGTATGTGGAGCAGTAGTTAGAGGTGCTCTGCGTCGCACGCAAGATCGATGGTTCGATCTCGCGCTCATGACTCCTCAAGCCATCCATTCCCCCGGAGTCAGTAGATTGCTACCGAACTAGTCGCAGTATTGTTTAAGAGGATAAACGGCAGAGACTAGACTCGATTCAGCGAGAGGACACCGCGAGTCATTGTAAAGGCTCAAAATGCATTCAACCACCTTAAACGAAGTTTGAAATTGAGGACGAACTCATGGTGCAATCCCATAAGGATTGATCAATGCCTAGAGTTTCATCCTTTTTATGCTTTTCATCAAATCAGTCTTACTCTTAACACCTTGCGGTCTGCTCACCAAGACGAACGATGATTTATTCTATCAACGGCGAAGCTGACAGCAAGTTGACAGCGCGATTAGTCTTGATAATTATTTTTGAGCCAAGCATGTCAGTGTTCTGTTTTATGTTTTGACTTATAGAGCTCGATACACGTGTTTCGATCTTGCGATCTCGTCAGTCTGTTCTCAAATCTCAATTTCCAGGCACATTGAAATTGAGCTGTGGTCTTAAGAAAACACTGGAAGCGAAGGATATGATATAATAAATATACTGCCGAAAAGCAATCAAATGTACAACACTATGTGTTCTGTGATAATCTCCCCTGAGGATGCGCCATCCATTCGACTCAAATTTTTAACTTCGTTTAAGGTGATTGAATGCATATCTGGCCTTTACAACGACTCGCGAAGGCCTCCGGCTGAACCGAGTCAGTGCTGCTCATCCTCCCAGACAAGTCTGAGACTCGTCTGGTACCAATTTACCGATCCCGAAGGCATGGATGACTTGGTGAGCAATGAGCGCGAATTCGAACTATTGACCTCGTGTGCGACGCAGGGCACCCTCAAACACTGCGCCACATGCGCTCAGGTACCTGCAGATAGAGCTCGTTATTTCATTGTGTTGTAGCTTTGTGATGAAATGTAGAGATTCATTATCAGTAGGGCAAATTATGGCTACTGAATGGTGGAATATGACAGAAGAGACTTCAGTAAGGCTATTTGTATTTGAAACAAGACGAAAACGACCGTAAAACATTGACGTGATTGTCAGAGATGATATTGCACGTTTTCCGAAAGCAGAGTTTTTTCAAAACGGCATTTTTAAAGCTATCGAATGACTATAGAAACTTTGATCAAAAAGACGCAAACGTTATTTAACAGCTGGTATATGTTTCTATTCGGAAGAATTTTGTTTTCTAGTCGGAACATATTAGACTTTTGGACATATGGCTTTTTTTCTACTAGAATTATCCTTACAAAAGTTGCTTGTGTGATATTCCATCAATCAGTGGTGATAAGATTTTTCAGAAGCTCAATTTACCTAATGTTCATGAATTTTATTGGAACAAAACGGTTGATAAATTTTTTTACTTCAATGCGCACGCGCAATACAAATTCGCGCGTGGGTGCACGCTGTCGTTACCGTAGTTAGGCGAACATCACGCCGCGCGGCATGTTGCAAAATGTAGCACGTGGTAGCCAAAGGATTAAGCATTTATAATAATTCTTTATTACATGGCTTCAAAAACTGTTTAGGCCTTCTCGGAAAGGATGTGGTAGTGGCTGAACAAAGTGACGCGTGCGGCGAAGTCTGGATAAGAGGTTGCAATCCACAGAACACTTCTCTTGGCGAATCAGATAGTGGTAATTAGATATTTGATCTCCAGTGACTGTAAATTGAAAGCATGAAAATTCTGTTGGAATTGTTGCTCTATAGGTTTGTTCGTTGTCGGTTACTTTTTTTGTTGTTAAATTACTGGAACTTCTTGTAAATAAATGTTTTTCTTCTGCGTGTTTGGCGAGTTTTTTGAAGATGATGTAGTTGGTTAACAAACGATCGTTGTGGGTATGGCAAACAAGGAGGTTTCATAGATCAGTTCTATCAACTCTACAAGACTGTTAGCTGCATGACAAATTCTGGTCATTGGTACGCACAGTACATCGGTTTGAGGTGCCCTTCAACCTACACATGGTCGTCGATGAATCTCGTACTCAATTCTTATCAAGCCTTCCATCCCTCCGTGGTCAGCAATTTCGGAACCAAACTATTCTGTGAGACAGCATCGATGTAGAATGGTATACCGTCGTTAGAGACAGGGACACAGGTTCGAAATGTTCGGTCTATCTTCGCGGAGCACCATTTCTACCTCGTACATGCTCAAGAAAAAGCACTCAATAATTGATCTATAGCAAGTGTAATGAAGAGTAGTACCAATTGAGCACTATTTCTGCACCACAGATTTCAGGGTCTCCGTTGTATTGCCTTCATTTTCCGAAGTGGTGACAATAGAAGATGCTACGGAGTCGATTATCGTTTCATTTACAATCGTTAGTATGAGTTATTATCACGTGACGTAAGTGGACTAGTATAGAAACGATGTACAAATTTCAAAGTATGTTGCGTATTGCGATGAAACGGAACTATGAAGAGTCCAAAAGTTAAGTGTCTTAACACCCGATGATGCTTTTTTCGACAGATGTTGATAATTTTGAGATTTTTAATGAATTTGAAACGTTTCGAAGGTAGCAGATCTCTCGAAGAGACTTTGTTCTGCATCCAATTGTCTACAAAATGTGCATAACTTCACAGTAGAATGACTTAGAGTCATATGTTATACTAATAATAGTGCTTGCCTTGGCACATTTTCCTTTTGTTTTTTCTTTGTTCAGTCGTCATTCACGGTAATGATCTGTTCGAATATGGTGACGTCCACGAGACATATTCCGTAAGATTTGGATTGTTCTCATCTACGATTACAGTTGACCTACGCTGAACCTTTTATTTAGATGGTCGCCGAGAAGCGAATGCTCACATCCCTTTGAAGTCCACTCCATCGTTTTTCGCCCATTTTCTATCCGCTCTGATTCTAAACCTCTCCCAGCTGTGGTATTACCGGCCCAATCACTACTGTTCGGACATATCTCCATAGGCTGAGAACGATTGAATGAGGGTGAAACGAAAGGAGAATGTGCTAACCAAGCACTAGTATCAATAGAGCATAGAAGGTAAGTTCTTTAGAAGCAGAACGATGTGTATCTTGCAGACATAAGGTTATAGAACAAAGTCTGTTCGAGGAACCTAGCTACGTTCGGAATGGTTTACACACATCCAATGATAAAGAGAGTAGAGATTTGTCAGTGGAGAGTGCTTTCATTGATTTAGTTTACTTGGTTAGTTAGGTTTTATTGCCTATTGTGACTGGCGTGTATTGTGTTCCGTAAGGGTCACTCTATTGTCTTAATTACTCCTGCTATGGGGGTCTTTTACTATTCACCTGAATGAATGACAGTTTGATCTTGAGACTAATGAACCATATTCTTCGCCGCAGCCAACAACCTATAGCAAATAACATTTACAACATAACTGCAATTGAGGAAACAACAATCATACATGTAACACAATGACAACAGTTCATAATGATGCATTAGATGTGAGCCTAGGTGTAAGATGCCCCAAACAACAGATTCCTGGAAGAGAGGAGCTACACATTTTAAGAAGCAGTAATACTTACATAGGCACTATACAACAACATGAATTACAGTATGCTATGACCAGGATCATCTAGAGCAAGCGAGGTGGAAGTTACAACCGAGCTCCAAGTAGCGTCTGTAAGGAATGGAACTGCTGTGGGAGTGACTCTTTGACAGTCGCTCGAAAGTTTTTTCGTTCGCCCTATGTCTGCAAATCGTTCGAAATGCCAGCTCCAAGAAAAAAAACTGTTCATCCGCCGGTTCTAGTCGCTAACCGTCGCTAAACCTCATTGCCTGACATTCTCCGTCATCTACAATTAGAATATTAATTATTTGATGATATGCGATAGAAAGGAGCGAAATAAGTTTAGACAAGAAAGGAAAGTAGCGGTTATTCGAGGAATAACTGCTACAAAGAGTTCCTTCTTCATTCTGTGTCCGATGACGGAAAATAAGCGATAACGTTCAATGTATTAAGAGTCTGACTTAAGTGAAAACTACAGACGTGATTAGGTGTACATTTGTCAAATACAATGAGATGAAACGTTTTTTCCACAGACAGTGTTTTTCGTACTACCGGTAAACGTCCGATTAAATCTGCGGAAGACAAAGACAACTTAAGACCTCATTAGCCAGGACGTGGGATGACGTCGAGATAGGGTCCCATGTACATAGCAAAGCACCTACAGCAGCTGCTCAGACTCCCCTTCAAAGACAAAGTCATAAAAATAAGGACAAGGGGGATAAGGATATGAAAATATCCAGACCATTTCATTGATTCTCGTGGCTTAACCACGAGCGGTAACTTAAACTCAATTTTTTTTGCTTTTGTTGTCATATTACGTCGCCTATTCAAACCCAACTTTAGTACCCGAATCCGGCGTTGTTGTCTTTTAGTGACGACATGAATTCACAACTGAATACTTTCATCGGAATTTTCTCTTTGACGTTTCAGCGGATGATGGTCAAGCGCATGCAGCCAACGGACGAGCCATACGTTCTAATTTTGGTCATGTTAACCCTGCTGGCAAGGATGTTTCGATGCGGCTATTACCACTAACCAGAAACGATTTTGAGCTGCTCGGAACGCAGCCATCATCGTTAGCATCGCTGCGCAAGAATAGTAGTGCTAGTTCTAACAATCGGCAAGATTTTGAGATGAAAATCTCTTTGCTGAAGAAACGGAACGAACGATTAATGGGTAGACATAGACGACAACAGTTTCTCAGTTGCCAGAGATAATACTGAAGTGGAGATGTGTGAACATGAACAAGAAGAAACATTGAAGAGACTCTAGATGGAAGTTAGAGCATCGAAAGCTCTGTGGCGACGTTAAGCGTTGCCTTAGTAGGCACTTTTGAAATCGACAAGTAAATTAAGAAGGAGAAGTTTACTCTTTCGAATTACTTCTAAGCCGGATCAATCAGCTCTTCCTGATTACCACGGATGATAAGAAAGATCAATTTTCTGCGTTTCTATTCTTCTCACACTGGAGGTCTATTGTGAAGCGCACACAAACCAGGGTTCCAGGGTATGTTTAAGGCATTCGAAAAAGACTCGTTTCGTCGGGTTAATGAGGGACATTATATTTGTGTTCTACCACAAAGTGGTTAGTACGTCTTAATGCCGTACCGATATCTTTCAGAAATTTGTGTATTGTGACTACTGTCACAAGCAATTCGCGTCGAGATTCAAAGATCGAAAACACATTTCCATTCACCATTTGTGGGCACTCATGCTTTTTGAAATTCTTGATGTTTTCTACATTAGAGGTTGTTTCATTAATGAGCGCAAATATTCCTGTGAGGAATGTGCTCAAAAGTTTGCTAGCCTTAAAGGTGAGCGCTATTCTGACATAACCTTGGCATTTTTATACACGCTTATTTCCTAAGGCTTAACATTTCATTCAATCACATAAAGGTGTTCAGTAATGAGTAAACAATAGTCTATCACTCGCTTCACTCATATCGAAACCTCACATAATAGTTGGCGCTTCAAGAGCAATATTCATAGCAGTAGCTATCCTATTCCTGACAAAATTTTATTACAGAAACAATAATTTTTGAAATTTAAAAGATTCTTGCACATGTAGGACGACGAAACTATGGACGAGTGAATGAGAATTGTCTCTACATGTATCCGTACGAATTGCGTGATTATCCTGCATGCAGAAGTAAAGGGGTCATTTTTTTATTGTGATGCAACAAGAAGAAAGTTCTATCTCGATTTACGATTTTTGTTTACCCTTCTTGCTGCCATTATCAATTTATTTCTCCTTCATGCAGAGGATCTGTTGACAAATGGACAGATGTACTCCTCACTATGAAAAAAAAACTAGTAAGCTAGGATATGCGAGATAATAAGACTGCAAAGAAGAAATTCAGGAGCTGGTACTGAATGATATTCACTCTAATAAATTTTTGTCAGGATTACCATAACATTCTGAATTATCCACTGCGCGTGTATGTGCTTCATATGCCAGTGATTGTATATGGTAGCGCCAGTGAGATCGGTCGCTATCGAAACTCGATCGGAATCGCCTTAAAAGCACTACCTCGACCATCCGTATAATCAGATGCTAGCGTAGTAGCATCCCAAAAACACGACTGCGCCTTATTCTCACATTATCCTTGCAAGAGGACGTATTCATTACCAGCTGTTTTGAATCGCACAGAGCTTCAATAAGCGAGCTCAGTTGGACAGTGTAGTAGTCAGCTACTGTATCAAATAGTCTCAATTTTGTTCTCGTGTGTATCGAATTTCACTTTTCTCCTCGTAAGTATCGATGTGAATTCTTGTTAGTGATAGAGTGATATAAGGAATCATATCTATTGCCGACTGGTCCGCAAACATGTCCAATACAACTTTTTTATGGAGTAATTTCGAACTTGAGGAAGTTACCGAATTTCCAACAAAATTCACCTGAAATAAGAAGCGATCATTACTTGTTCGTAAACTGTTCTAGACGCTGACGTTCCTTCCATACGACCCATCAACAGTTTGATACCTATTACCCAGATGTCGACCATTTGACCAAGTTTTCCATACCTCTAATTTTTGGCACTTTGTTGATTAGTCTTCGCAGGGTTTTTTCATTGTGCGGATCTCGGCACTAAAAGCGTTCAGTTCGTTTATTCGTCTTCTTGAACGTCAGAAAATACTGGTTGAGCACGTCTCCTTAGAATATTGAGGTCTGGCTATGGCATTCCATAGGACGTCTGTAGTTGACTGCCGGAAAGTGTTGGGGCGAAATTTATCATGCGCGGACCACGTCGAGCATCACAGCCACTAGGCTGCGGCGCCTTCAAATGTCTCCAACCTCTGCAGTTTGCGAAATTTTCATTCGGCTTGTTTTCTTTGTTCCACTTTCTTTCTTTCTCCTGTATCGTATTCACTAATCATCCACTGTAGTCTTAGGTGCTATTAGTTTCTCAAATTACATCGATAGACCATCTAATTGAACATTGTAGCAATTTCCTCACTTGCATAATAATTCTCAACCACAGCTAATGTCGCTGGACCTGTGATTGCTAAAATTAGTATTGTGTCGTCAACAATGCGAAACTTCGTAATAAAGCCAGACCTACGTTCTCATGACAACGTTTCTTTTCCGATTTGAAAAATGCTAAAAAGCATTACTGATAATTTCAAGATAACAAAAGGTCCTTGAGCTGATGACCTCAACCTACATGTGCTTCTCATAAGATACACGGGATCATACCTTCAGAAAAAATCTCGAAAAACGAAGGATTTCCAGCACTGCTGTCTTCTCTACAATGATGACAAAACGAGGCTTCATCATTACCGTCCAATATACTTGTTGAGAGTGCTCTACAATTTTTTCACCAAGTTTGTGCTCGTGCTTGAATCGAGGGCCTTGGATGAGGCACAGGCAGTTGAGCAATCAAAATCGGGAAGGGGATTTGCTACGTGAACCACCCAAACCTCGTTATAATCGGTAGTGTTTTAGGTGGAAGCTATTTACAGCAGCAGCTCTCCGTTATTGACAAAATTCTTTTACAGAAACAATAATTTTTCTGCCAGTATTACATGGGCTGAAAAAAGTGGTGGTGAGATAATATCATGTGCTATCACCAGAAATAACGTCTCCTCAACCTACAAAAATGTAAGCTTCAATGTGGAACTATTGAGTAAATAGCTGATGCAAAATTACTCCCAGCTGCTGGACACAGATGTGTTCAGCTCCGAAATCGACGCAATTAGCTCATCGCACTCCAGAGAATTTGGGGGTAGCGAAAAATCGTCACTATATAGCGGAGACATATAAACTATTTCGTGATGTAACAGAAGCAGGAAAAAATTTCGCAGGTCAAACGAGGACAAATCCTTTTACACTACTTACTTCTTATAGTCTGAGAGAATGTCTAGAGCCCTTTCGAGATAGATACGTCAGAGCCATACGTACACTTCAGCGGCGTCGCCCGCTTCATAAGTGACTCACGCTCCACACTGAACACTATTTTATAAGAGGAATGGGGAGAAGTCATTTATGGTGATAGCACGTGATATTGTTTTACAACATTTTTTCAGTCGATGGACTACTGCTGGTATCAACCTCGAAGTTTCAAAACAATCGATTAGATAGATTCTGCATATTCAGTACCAGCCGTATTCCGTCGACTGAAAAAGGTGGTGACAAGACAGTATCAAGTGCTTCCAGCATGAGTAGCGTCTCTCCATCCTCTGCAATAAGGAAGGTTTGCTACGGGGCGTGGGTCATTGATGAAGCGGGCGACACCGCAAAAACACGCGTATAGCTCTGACTTACAAGTCTCGAAAGGGCTCTAAACATTCTTCCAGACTTTCGGAAGCAAGTATAGTAAAGGAATTTGCCCTTGTTCGGAGTACAGGAATCTTTTACTGTTTGTGTTCCGCCGCAAAATAGTTCATATGTTTTTGCAACAAACTGAAGTTTCTTGGCTACCTAGGCATTCTGTGGACTGCGGTGAGATATTCGCATCGGTTTGTGAATCGTAAAAACACATCTGTGTCCAAAATTTGTAAGTATTTCGCATTAGAACTTTACTTAATAATATTTTTGAAAGGTTGTAAATCATTTGTTGCTTTAGAAGAGAACGCAGCCCTGTGTATAAGGAGTGCAGTCAAGAGCTTAGCGGCAGAAGTGGTAAGTGTCCAGTGATATGATAACTGATTTGTAGCATTTTGATAGTGGTTTACTCTATGGAACCCATCTATTTGTTTGGTGAAGTGTAGAGTACTCGGTTTTTAGTGAGGCTGGTCAACCTTCCGCTTTACTCGTAGCCATACCTCAGCAAAGTAGGCCTTGTCCTGGGCAGAAGCAAATAACAGTGATAGCTATCACATTTTTGCCTTTTCGTGGGTGGAGATTTTTGACATTCAAATGATTTCTGCAGCTTTCAGGTCCGATGTGCAAGTGATCCATCGAGACTCCTCCACATGTGCCCCCGTAATCACCCTGGTTACAGATGCACTAACAATGCAGTAAGAAAACTTTTCTATACATATGCGCGATTTTTTTCTATCTGCCTTACAGTCATTAGCTAACTTAATTTTTATCTATGCGAGCAATCAATTGATGAGTTATGAGATGTACTATTTGCAGTAAAAAACTTTCTCTAAACTAAGTTAGTTATGACTTATTAAAACTAAAAGTTGGGAGATTAGAGAATAGTGATGAAAGACACGCTGTGCAATGAATTCTTCTTGAAGTGCGATCAAATAAACCAAAACTATCCTCTGTTTATAATTATGCTATTTCTGCTACTCATACATGGTAACAACAAATGCACTACCCTCTTCCATTGTGATCACTTGTTGACGTATTAACCTATATCTCATATATCTTTTATATATGTATATATGTACAAAGACAGCTATCACATTTTTGCTTCTTCGTGGAAGGAAATTCTTGATATTAAAATGATTTCTGCAGCTTTCAGGTCTGATGTGCGAGTGATCCATCGAGACTCCGCCACATGTGCCCATGTGATCACCCTGGTTACAAATGCACAAACGATGCAGTAGCAAAACTTTTCTATACATATACGCAATTTTTTTTTAATCACCTGTATCACTTGTCGTCCCGTTGATCGTCGAATGACTTGAACGTATACCAGCAACACTTTCATCTTTCCCTATTGCGCGCAAGAGTAGCCCAGTGGTTCTTCCTCGCTCTAGGGATTCAACGGGTATTTTATCTTTCTTCTATGCCTTTCGTGAACAAATCGCACCATCGGGTCGGTGGTCTTCCTGTAGAGCGCTTGATGTCCCGAGGAATCCAGCCGGTAACGGCTCTCGTCCATCGGTTGTCGTTAAGTGCATCACGTGTCCGGCTCACTCTATTTTCGATATCCTGGCATGTAGAACGACTTCTTGATCTTCGATCTTTGACGTAAGTAGGAACATCGGATCTTTTCTTTCGGTTGCGAGATACGGAATACACCTAGCATCGATCTTTCGACTGCGCGTTCAATAACGCCAAATCATCCTGCTTGCATAGCAACCATGTTTCTGCTATATAAGTTAGGGCAGGGATATTCGCAAGTCGAAAGGTGGGCACGGAGTCGAATGTTCATTGTCCTCTTCACTACATCCTCGATGCTCTTAACCTTCCCCAAACCGCTCGTTTCCTCCTGCTCAGCTCTGGAGCTAGGTTTCGTCATGTTGATTTCATGACCTAGATAGACGTATCAATGATTTTTGTTCCGTTGAGCGTGAATGGGGCATATAAAACTCGTCCGTTCTTCATGAACATTATTTCCGTTAGATTTAGTTGAAGACCGTCTTTCCACAGGCGCTGTTTGATTTGACTGAATTGGTGTTGAGTGAACGGATATCAAGTACTGACCTGCTTCTCTGAGAATTGCAATTCAATGAGTATGACTAAAATCAGAACAATTTTGTATTTTTTGCGAGGAAAGGGTAGAGCGGTTCCTTTTCGTAATCGGACACAGAATGAAGAAGGCGAGATTATCGCCGAACAGTGACTTTTTATTGCACTTTTGATAGACTTTCGAGTATTGGTGGACTGCTTTACGCGCTTGTTTTTCATGGACCCCTTTTTAACACCGCTCTACCATTTGGAATAACATAATGTTTCATACAGACCGCGCAATTTTGCGATTATCACACTAGTTTTTTGCTGGACAAGACATTCCTTAAATTGCTAACATTGACCGATAGCTCAAATCTCTAGAAATTCAAAAATGTGTTTGCTATCGGCAAAGCTCCTTTACAGTGCTGTAGCTAAGAGATAAATCTTTGCCACACGCACGCGTGTTTGTTGCAAGACAGAACTCTACTCTTGGGTTATGAGCAATCATTCAACATCGTAAATATTAGCGTTTCCAACGCTGTGCTTTTTACCGAAGAGATTTTTTCACTACAGTGTAGAAGGGGGAATAAGACTGAGTTTCACATACTCCGCGCATTGCTTGTCCGTATGGTGCGTGGTGGCTGAGGATCGATAACGCGCGGTAGACCATGCAAGCGCAACTCACGTGTGGATTGCGACCCCCGTTATTGAATTCAGATCCTTCTTCGTTTTGAAAGATAACTTCAGATGAAGCGTATGACCGTGATACTAGGAGATCCTCTACATGTTCATGTGCATATCGTGCTTAAACTTAGGAAGTTTGATTTAGGCTTAGGCATAGACTTAGCAACGGGTTTATGTTACGATGTTGATTGAAAATGATAAGTCTAAGCTCTCAAACGTTAGAATAACTTTTCTCCTACAACTCCACTAAAGAAACCTAAAAATTTCTGGGAAACAGACAATAAATTCTCAAATAGGTAACGAAAATCCACACGATAACGTGCTAAGCGTTTTAAAACACTACATTAATTTCCGCGGTATAGCAAAACTTTTGTGAGAATCAAGCGTTCTTTTTGAATTATCTGAGATTTACGCTATATAGTATTCAATTATAGGTTAAGGAAAATGCTTTGCGAAATGAAATACAAGCGTGATATTAATGAAAGTGCGAAGCGCGTCGAAAATTAGTTATATTTTGAATGCAACAGGGTTGTAAAAAAGCTTTCGTGTAAAACTTACTCTTCTTAGCAAAGTAGCCCTATTCAAAGGTTAATAGACATTTGAAAATAAGGATTTGTCCAGCGATTTATAACCGTGACAAGAATGCACGCCCGCGGCGCGTGTGAAATATAATCTAACATTAAATACTACAGTTCTGCAAAAAGGCCTTTTCAAGAGACGAAGACATTACGCTTTTTCCTAGAATTTAAGCTGCCGATTTATCAATAATACTTTTATGAAAAATTTTTGTCCAGCAAAAGAGATCTTTTCTTCATTCATT